>JAINUV010001442.1:0-10000 GCA_020205505.1 Panax japonicus
ATTTGACCCATCCCAATTTGTAATATTTTAAAATATAAAATTATTTTTAAAATAAGTTTAAAATAATAATTATATTGTCTGAAATAATTAAGTTGTTTGATAATCTGAATCTGAATGAAAAAAGTTGTCTGAACAGATTTTTGTTATTTTACCCCTCTAAAAAAATTTAAAATTGTTACAAAGTTATTTAATATTACTTAATATAATAGTTAATATTGTAAAAAAATAAATAAAATAAAACTTCATATTCATCTCATTCAGTCAAATAAATGACATTCAGCCCAAATCGTTTGGATGGCTGACCGATTCAGCCATTCAGACGATTTTTTTTTCAAAACAAACGCACTTAATGACTGACCGATTAAGTCATTCAACCATTCAGTCATAAACAAACAGCCCCTAAGTTATTTCTATAAAACTTAAGTTTATTACATTTAAATTTTTTTAAAAAAATTCCTAACAATAAAAACTTATATAAAGATAGTTACGGTTTAACCGTAAAATTCCTTTTTAAGTCTCAAAGTATTGACTTTCTCAACGAAAAGGAATTGTCTAAAAGTTAATATTTCCTCTAGTAAATATTATTTGATCATTGTTGACTTTTTAAAATCAACTTAACATATTTTTAAACTCAAAATTAACATAGATCCTTTTAATTTTTTTAATCAATACAATGATAAATATTATAAACTATCTAAAAAATATTATTAATTATAAAATTTATATTTCATAATTTTTAATAAGTCATCTTTTACCCTCACTACCCTAATTTTATTTTATTTAATTTTATTTTAATTCTTCACTTCACTTGTCACACTACCACCCTCCACCGCTATACCACCCACCACAACTCGAAGTTTTTATTACACAATTTTATCAAATACTACCCAAGTAAATAGTACATGAAAAATCCCATCATTTATTATGAATAAAATTTTAGAAAATCACAAAAAGGAGAGAGAAGAAGAAATTTATTACTTGAATATCATAAAATAGAGAGAATTTCATGAAGTGCCACAACAATATCATCATAACACTCACTGACACGTGTCACATCCTCATCCCTCGCAGCATAATCTAATCTACTTGCACTATTGAACAAAGCAGAATACAAATTCCTCAGCCGAGGCCTCTCAATTCCAGGCTTGTCCTGAATTAAGGTATACAAATCCTGTTTAAGAAGTGAAGAGCTTTTCCTCAATTCCCTTTGGGCTTCTTTCCAGTCCTCCAATTCCAACAATTCCTTCACTTGTAATAAACGTTGTGCATGGAATTGGATTCCACTCTTTGCCTCTTCCACCGTCTGGTCAGGCACCGTCATTGTGAACAAATCCACTGCATTTGCTGCTTCTTGTTTTCTGCTGTTTGGGAAAATTGTTGGGATTATTAATATGGAAAATAGTGCTTTTCTTCTTGTGAGGGTGGAAAATTGGAGGGACATTTTGGTTGGTTTTCTCAAGGGAAAAGAGGGTGTTGGGTGGAAAATAATGAAGGGGGAAAAATGGTTTTTTAGGAAGTGGGGTTTTAGTGCCATGGTGCTTGTTTGGGAGTTCTTGAGGAGAATGGCTCTGGTTCTTGAAATTCAATTGAATAATTGTGGTTAGAACATTATCTTATCTGTTTCTGTCTCCTCCATACTAGTCATATGGATTATGGGACTTTATTTCTAGTGTATATATATATATATATATATATATATATATATATTTGGATCAAAAATTGGTAGATTAACGAATGGCTTAGATTAAAAAACACTATCCTACAGTGATTTATAAAACTTGTAGTTGCAGGCACTGTAGCACATGAGCAGGATAAACAAGTAATTTTTTGTGCCGCTACTAGCCATATTACTGTCACTATAGCCTGTAGTGACGGGAAAATTTTATTTTAATCTGTCATATCAACGGTGTAGATTATGGTTGCTAGAATAGTACCGTGACAACCGGTTTCCACGGATGAAGATGCATATACAAAAGGAGCTAATATAAAATCTCGAATAAAAACGAAAGCACAATCACACACAAAAAGCAACACTAAATCAAATCATAGAAAGCAGACCCTATAGAAATTCATACACAAAGAATATTAGGTCAGTTGCAACTACATCTGCCAAAATTGTAACGTCTAATGATACAACAAAGAAACCCCCAGATGATATATAATTTAATTATTTTGATACATATAAGGATATAGGCTTACAATACAAAACTTAATGTTTTGCTTCATGAAAGCGTAAAAAAGTTCTATCTTACCAAAAATCGATACTATAAACATCATATTCATGACTGCCCTTCAGTATCTACTACGAGGCAAACAAACATTGATCGTGAAAAGAATTCAGTATACTTGCGATCGCTCTGCAGGAGCCTTTCTGTTAAGAAGCTCAACAATTGTTCCACCATCTTTCGGTTGAAGCTAGCCGAGCATCTTCAAGTTGGGATGAGGCTCTTCCGATAACCTTAAGATAGTAATTCCACGACAGATTCTTTTCTGTGATGGGTCGTTCCCCAAATGGATTGTGCTTTACGTAATTTTGAACGTTCTCGGCCAATGCTAACCCTTCCAGATATACCCGAAGATCGCCTCCCGGTCCTGCGGAGAACAAGCTTAACAACATCATAGGCTATCGCACAATGAAAATTGTACAAAGTCTATAAACAATGATAACCAAGCAAGATACAACACTGACAGGGAAAACTTGGGTGTAACAAGTGGAAAATAATAAAGCTATGCCACTGTCAAATGGCATCCCCCCATCATAAACAGAATCCAATATCTAAAAATAGCACCGGTTACTCAGACAATGAGAATTGATGAGTAAAAATAAGAAAAAGCTTATAATGCCAGAAAAAGTTTTAAAGCTTTTAAGGAACTATTAGGAATAATAATTACACATGGAGTTAGACGCCATTTAAAAGTAATAATATTGCCAATATTATTTATTTATTTATTCAAGTATAATAAGGTTTCAACAGAACTCCAAGTAAAATGGAAAATATTAAAAACAATTGAATACTTGAGAACTCAAAACGACCAGCCAAAAAAAGAAACACTTGTTAAATCACCGTCAGTAAAGGCCATAGTGGTAGCAAACAATAGACCATCATGGAACCCTAAGCAATGATTGAGCCTGATGGAGATGTTAACTCACCTAATGAATTGTCTTTTTCATCCTTGAACCGGTATCTGGGGGGAAAGATAGCACTGTGCGGCTGAAAAATAAAATAAACATGGGAAGAGAATTCTAACAAACTAGAAATAGGATAATCATGTCCACAAATGAGTCAACTGAACTTACAGGATTGAGCAAGGCCGTGGATGCATTGATATCCAATAAAAGTGTGTTCGATGCATCAAAATCACCTCTCTCCCATGGAAGATTCGGATCATGCTTTTCCCATAATCTTCTAAGTTCCTTTAAAATTATAGGCTTGTCCCTATTCTCAACAGTACTAAAACCCGTCTCAAAACAGTGGGATATATCCTGCACAATCTTCATGATATTAGAAGAAACCTAGAATCCATATGCTAATCAACTAATAGAAGTAAGCAACGAGCATATATGAATATAGATACTTGGTGATTATAAATTATCATGAAGCACTCGTACAATGAGTTTAAAACACCCGTCCAATTTATACTTCATAAACCAAAGGGGTCCGCAAATACAGTTGCTAAAGCAAGATGTATGATGCAATCTCAAATTTTCCAATAGAAACACTTCAGTTGGAAATACTTGTCCAAAGATACACTACACAAAAAATTATACTTAATTACAGCAATAAAAAACATACGGTAATGACAACCTTATTCATATCAACATATAAGCAAAAATATATAATACTCCATAAAAGTACCTCCTACTGGAGGGGGTCTATTATAATGTCTAGGATGCAGCAACTCAAATATACACAAAAGTTGTAATGCTGGATACATGGACTCGTTGTAAGGAAAGTGAATGGCATACCCAAAAGAAAAGCAAATTCCGCATGGTCCTTCCCAAAAGAAATTCAAGATTAGATAGCACATTTCTCCTGCAGAGGTTCATAATGACAAAGATAAGGGGCATATAATAGTAAAAGGAAATCAAAAGCCTTAAAAATGAACAAGGGAAGTACCACAAGATATAGAGCCACATTAAAAATTTAAAAACTGAACTATGATAAGCTATGGGTTGAGAAGTACTTGGTGGTTGTCAACCAGAAACCGACACAAAATCTCTCAAAGCAAAACTGCAGAAAATCGTCACAAAACGGCCTCTTGAAAACTGATACAAGTTAAACACGTAAGAACTTTGTTAGACAGCATATAACGAACTTCACTGCAAAGAAATTTACTAGTCCTAGAAAAAATTTACCTTTTCTCTCGCCAAATATTTTATCTGCTTTATAACCGTCAGGTACAGATGAAACAATATCAGCAAGCAATCCATTCACATCCAGAACAAGAAGCTTTCTTTTAGAGGAGACAGAAAGATCTCTTCCCAAAGAAGAATGTGGCATTTTTGGAGGGTGGATCTCTTTGTTACTAACTTGAGCAGCATTCCAATTTGATGCATCCACCTCGGATGATAAAGGAATTGGATCTTTCATCATAGATTGTCTTTTTAGCTCAAGGGGATCAGTCCGAGGAACCTCGCCACGGGTATCATCAGAACCTATTTTTCCCTTGCAAAATCTTCTACATCCCTCAATTTGATGTTCCGCAAAACTTATATTACATTCTTCATTCTGGTGTATGTTGAACTTAACATGCTTAGACTGCTCAAGGCTTTCTGCCAAAGGCATTTCTTTCATAAAACTATCTTCCTTGGTAGCCTGTTTTGACTCTTCTATAGCAACTCTGATATTGTTGTCCATGCTTGCATGTTCAGTCTTGGAATGAGTATGATCTTCCTTAAATGAGTTGGGGCCAATCACTTTGGCATAGAAACGCCAAGACGGATTTGATTTTGTGATAGGCCGTTGACCATATGGATTTTGCTCTACATATTTTTGAACATCCTCAGCCAGTGCTAATCCTTCCAAATAAACCCGAAGATCCCCTCCAGGCCCTGCAATGAATCACAAAGCGAGAGGGATAAATGGATATTGTGCATTCAAACTAGAGCAATTGAATAAATATAAGATAAACCAATGCATGCTTAAATAGAATACTGCCAAAAGTCACCTACGCAACCTTTTGGGGACACCGTACCAAAAAAAAACTGTCAGATGCAGTTATCAGTAAAGAGACATTTCCAGGACATAGACTGATATAAAAGACAAAAGCTTCACTAATGTCTCTGGACATAAACTGATTTAAAAGAACAATGATTTGCGCTCGGTAGGGCCATATGAAGGGAACGGCAAAAGGCCAAACACAACTTTTACTCGAATTCTAATTCACTGCCTTCTCAAAATAAGATAGTATGATATATAGAAGAAAATCAAAAATAATATACTAATAAGACTTGGGGACCATATAAACTTTGAGACAAAGTTGACTTACAAGACTTGAGACTTCTTTTTGAACTTGCAAGACCCGAAAATATCAAATTACGCCCAGATAGTATAACCCTTCAAATTCACTTCTAACGCCCAAAAGAGAATAATACCAAACATTCTCAACAGTTCCCCGTAATTTTTTAAGTATAACTATAGAATCCAAAGTAACCGTAAATCTAAGTATATGATCTATAAACCATAATCCATAGATAACGTTTAAACCATATGACATGTCCTGCTTAATAGAGATGACAACTAATATGTGTTACATGGACTCGTGTATATCTGATAGGGATATGTGTCTACTCATCGAACTCACATAACCAATGATATTGTAAGTATACAGACTCCACAAAAAAAGAACCCACATGTTGGGTAAGATAGGATAATTTTGCTAAATATATGTACATACTACATCTTATATGCTCAAGTAAGAGTAACTTAGTTCTTATTAAACAAAATATAACAGAGTAAGAAATATATTTCAACAATGGGACTTAATCTAGGATTAAAAAAGTATATTTTGATACTCCGGTTACATAGAAATTTAATCTTAATAGAAAATAAATTAAGTATGATGCAATCATAGTTATCAAGGAGAGGCGCAGCCGGGAGCTTAAGCGCTTAGGCGACAAGGCACCCAACTAGTCGTCCACAAGTCGATAAGTCGTTAACAAAGTCAATTTTATACGAATAAAAATATATATATTTAATATTTATATATTCATTTTTCTAATGATTTACCATATTCATAATGCAAGTTGTAGCATAACAAATCACAACTCACAACAAGTGAACAAGATCAAGGCAAAATGGATAATTTTATTATAGTTGTAAACTTGTAATTTTTTGAACTAGTACCAACTTCAAATTATATAAATGGTGATACATTTGTAATATTTAGTTTAATTCAATATAATTCTTAAATTTATGTTTAGTTTCTCAAGTTTTAATATTGTATATATAGAATACCATAAATTTCAATACTAAGAATTCAATAATTTATGATAAAACAAGTAAACAATCATTGTTAAGATAAAGTATAAACAAGCATATATAGTCATATCATAGTATTAGACAACCATCCTTAATAAGATAAAGACATATTCATTGTGACATTGCCAGAAACAAACAAAATATAGAAATAAAACAAAGTCATAAAAATTCAATATACATCAACTCAAATGTCTCATTTATTAGAACGAATGGATCACTCAAGCTATCAAGCATAATCATCAAGGGTCAAATCATCGTAATCTCTCCAAGCAGTAGTATCATCACTTGAAACAATAGTTACTTTTCGACCATAATCATCATCCACATCCTCATCATCATTAGGAAGGCCTTCCTCCTCTTCTCCAACATCATAATTAGAGTCATCCACAACTCTTATCCTCGATTCCCTCGAAGTCGAAACACCATCACGTCGTGAGTAGACATGACCCGTTCAACGAAGATTGCGACCCTCGGCCACATTGAATGCACCAATAGCTCTATCATCATCCTCCAATGTAAGATCATCTCCATGATGAACTACATCTTGCTCGGGAACTATCCACTCATTACTCCAATCAAAATCATCTAGGACTAATGGATCAAAGTTTCTTCCAAGTTCGCGTCTCTTTTGGAACCTATCAACAATTCAGTGATTGTATTGTACATACACTAAATCATTTAATCGTTAATGCTCCAACCTATTAATCTTCTTCATATGAATCTGAAATTTTGGTTTAAAAAAATATTAAGGAAAAAAATATATAAAATATTTATAGATTTAGTTATATTTAATTACTAAATACAAGATATTTAATTACTAAATACTTACAAACTCGAAAGTGCTCCAATTGCGTTCACAACCGGAAGAAGAACAACAAAGGCCGAGGATTTTGCTTTGCAAACTTTGTAAGCTCAACAGCACAACCGTCAAAACATTCCACCAATCAATTACATTAGATGTAAAAAAATTAAAAAATAAAATCCAATATAGTCTAAATAATAAAACTTAAAGTAAACTTTATAATTAATTTAATATACTTACTAGGATTTTTTTTGAATTTCGTTGCCTAATCGACATGTCTTTAGAAAAGTCATCACGAGAATATTCATAGACATTGGCTAGGTGGCTTATCTTGTCTGCCAAAACTTGGTCTGGAACCATTTTTGAAAGAATATCATTGAAGTTGCTACGTAAGCTATAAGCTCAGATTCTTCTTCTTCTTCTTTAATGTCAAAACACATTCCCGAATTGAGAAACAATGTTGCCCCATATAACTTTTGCTCCATTTGGCATGCCCATCTTCGCTCGATAATGTCAATCACTTCTTGTATAGCCTTTGTTTGTTATTAAAGGCATCTTTGATCTTCTTTGCAAATTCCATCGCATCTAAAATTTCAGGCATAGCTGGCCTCTCATCCGAATCCGCAATCCTCAAGACAACAAGTAATGGTTGTGACACTTTAATGCAATCTTCAACAACATGCCAAAAACTAGTAGAAGTAACTGTGTCGTACACTTTCTTCCCCGCCTCTGTAGTTGACAACCTAGAATGTGTCCAATCATCACTGATGAATAAATTTTTTAAAGCATCCTTGTGCTTGCACAAGCTTTGAAGAGTCAGAAAAGATGTAACAAATCGAGTGACTCCCGATCTCACAAGGTTCCTCCCATTCGTTTTGCTCCTCATCGCATCAAGAAGGCAACCATGTCTATAAATGAATGTTGTTATCTTTCTTGCCCTCTCGATTGTACACTTAAACTGCTTCAAATTGCTATGTACTCTAGCACAAGGTCCAGGCAATGGGCTGCACATGGTGTTCATGACAAAGTAGGCCTCCTCTCCATTAAAATTTGACCAAGCTGCCTTATAATTGGAGGCATTGTATGTCACTACTTGCACAACATACTCAACCTCAGTCTCTTTGATCTTCCCATCAAGCAACTCTACCAACATTCTAGCATCCTGAGATTTACTAGAAGCATCAATTGATCCTATAAAGTAATCCCTACAGGACTCTCAATAAGAAAATTGATCAAATGTCTGCCTCTTCTGTTTGTCCATCCATCTGACATATAAGTGAAACCGTACTGCTTCCAAAAAGTTTTGTGCTTCTCCTTCAGTTCCTCTGCTTTAGTCTTTGCCTTCCCTAAAAGAGGAACTCTCAATTCGTGATACAAATGAGGCTTCAAACCCGACCCATATTGCCATAACCACTATCATCACCTCAAAACTTCTTGAATTTGTCGCATTAAAAGGGATGTCATGCTCATAAAACCAGTTGGCGATGTGCATGTGAACTTTCTCTCTCTCTTCCGGTGACCTTGGACGATTCTCCAAAGTTATTTGACTAGGACATTTGAGATGCCTTTCGTCCACAACTCCTTCTAGAGATTTCCTAAGATGAGTTTCAATTGCATTTGTTTGTGATTGTGGCTTAGTGAATTGAAATGCACTCGTCATCCTTTTAAATGCAGTTCGAGAACTTGGAACTGATGTAGAGGAAGAATTGGAAGGATTTGATGCATTGCTTAGAATATTAGATGACTGAATTTCTTCTACTTCGTCACTGTCATCAAATTGAATTGGCTTATTCCTTTTGTTATTCATTATTGCTTGATGCATCTCGTTTGCAATTTCTGTTGTAGTTCGAGGACACTTAGCCACATCCCCATACCCACCGATAAGATGATACTTGAATCTCTTGATTCCTCTATGAATCATTTTCTCATACAAAGTATGCATTGCACGAGATTTTTATCGCTCAATTTCGGCCAAAATCTATATTTCCACCTCGGATCCTTAGACTTTGCCTTCCTTTTAGGATCCTTACTTGGATCATAACCCTCTACTCCTGAACTTTTCGCCATTTAACTATTACAAAATAATATTTATAACCATATTATAAACATAAGACAACAATGCATCACATATCATATAAAAAAAATTGAGCAGCAACACTTAGAATACAGTATTTTAAAAAAATCTTTATTCTTATAATCTCAATTACTATTACTCAACAAAGTTGTTGTGGTATATGGATTTATTATAGTATAACATAGCATATTTGACTATAATTACTACTTTATTTTAATTCAATTTTGCTCTGGTACTGGTATACTTACATGTGTATAGTAGAAGTAGGACCACTGTCACGTGACCATAGTCAAAGCATAGAATACAGTAACACACTCATCATATCATATAAAAAAATTAGAAGTTATAATACCCCAAACAGAAGACAAATTACCAAAAAAAACAGAGCAATAGAGCAGTCATACCGGCAGAAGTCAGAATACCCAAAAAGAAAGATAAAAGAAAGAAAGAATAAAGGCCGAAGAAGAGAAGTAGAACAAGAGAAGAGAATTAGAGAATTAGATAAGAGAATTAGAGAATTAGAGAAGAGTAGAAGCATACCAGAGGTCGCGAACTGCCGGAGAAGAGGTCGAAGTCGTCATGAGGCGTCGGATCGAGTCTACGCTGGTAACTGGTAAGTCGTTTGCTCTCCCTCTCTGGTGC
>JAINUV010001443.1:0-10000 GCA_020205505.1 Panax japonicus
TCACCCATCTTAAGTCGCCAGATACATGGTACAGAATTCAAATAAAACTTAATAATAAAACTGTCGTGTACAATACGACAAAACATAAACTATGAGTTTGAATACAAATATTGTCTACCAGAGAGTATACAAACTCAAAAGGAGTCCTCATTAAAATTATTATCACACTAATTCATAGAATAGTGAGGACTACTAATGCACCAACTAGGATCATCACTCTGTTCCCCGACTAGTCCTAGCTACGTTCTCATTTCCAGAAGCGAACAGTGAAAGAAAGGGTGAGCTCAACTAGCCCAGTAAGAAATATTTTGACTAAGATAATGCAGAATAATTTATCGTTAGCCTTCAACAGTGTTAAACTGCTAAAATATAATAACTATCAAGTTTAACTGCAGCGGAACAAGCAATCCATTAGAAGAGTCAAGTAGGGAATAAAATCTACTATCTTCTATGATTTAAAAGATTTTTCTTCACTTTTATCGCTAGGACTCAGCTTAATAAATAATCCACATCATCAAATCACCCCTGCACTACGGTCAAGGATATTCTTTAGTATCACGACCACGAATTATCCATGCACTACGACTTAAGATAATCATGTTTTCATCAATGGTCCTAATCATGCCATAAAACAATTCATCTTTACACTACGACCAAAGAGAATCCATAGACATAATCATACCAAAAATTGTCCATCAATGCACTACGGGCCAATTAGGACTTTTCACATCATTTGTACTATTACGATCATGATTACACCGAATAATCCCTGGTCATAATCATACCAAGTCCATGTATGCACTACAGGCCATAGATGACTTTCAAAAAAATATAAACATGAGGATGATGACAATGATATAAGAATTCAATAAAACAAGTTCAAAAATTAATTTATTCAGGAACTAATAACGTCCAAATTGTCAACATGATACTGCTTTGTAGAGTAAAATTCAAGAATGCTCAAAAGAATATTTCCATGAAAAGATACTAGATGAAGCGCAAATATCAAGGATATTCCACTAATTTCATGGAGTATAGAAGTCAAAACTTTAACCAACTGAGTATAATAAAGAATGGAATAACAAAAGAAATCACCATGCATGCGGTACTTCGCATAGATAGGTTATTCCAACAGAATAATAATTAATGGGACCAGGTCATGCGTAAATCACAGACAGGATGTTCCAACAGAATAATAAAGAACGGAATAATAACAGAAATCACCATGCATGCGGTACTTCGCGTAAACAGGTTATTCCAACAAAATACTAATAAAGACGGAACCAGGTCCGGCGTAAAACGCACAGATAGGATATTCAAACAGAATAATAAAGAATGAAATAACAGAAGAATTTCACCAAGTATAGGGTATCCCGCGTATACATGTTATTCCAACAGAATAATAAAGAATGGAATAACAGAAGTTCTCTTCATGAATAAGAAAGAAAGAATACCCCTTATGAGTACAACAAATAATATTCCCTACCTTAGAAAGAAGAGTACTGGGTATAGAAGTAGTGAAGTAGTAGAACACTTTTCTTCTTTCTCTCTATAGTTTCTCTCTCTAGAGTTTCAGTGAATTCGTAAGAAATAATAAATGAATGAGCTTCTATTTATAGAAAAATGGACTGCATAGTAACTAACTTATGAACGGTCCAGATTGATTTACTTTAATCTGACAGTCCATATTTAAAGAAAAATCTTTTAAATAAAATATAATATATTCTATTTATAATCTAATAAAATGAATAACTTTATAAAAGATTTTACTATGCAAACACTATGCATAATAAAATATAATATATTCTAATTATTTTCTAATAAAATAGATAACTTTATAAAAGTATTCTGTTTTATATAAAAAGATTTTACTATGCAAACACTATGCAGGCACTATGCAAACACTATGCAGGCACTATACATAATAAAATATAATATATTCTATTTATAGAATAACTTTATAAAAGTATTCTATTTTATTACATTAATAATACCAATAACACAAAATAGAGTGACTTATCACGTAAGCATCAATAATCAATACCGTGTGCTACTATGCAACCACGCGTATTACTGTACTTTTACTACCGAGTAGTTCAACAGTATTAACGGTAAAACTTCCGCCGTTATTTTCATAAAATATTTTTGTTGTTTTCTGAATCAGACAATAATTCCGTTGTGGGGTCCACCAATGATTGTTCCGTTGCACGAATATTCCGTGATAAAATATTCCCCGACCAATTGAATATAATATGACAACTAACATAATTTGCAAAATTTATAAATATTTCCCACAACTATAACATTATATCAAATCCACAACATAATATTCAAAAAACATTATTTCGAGAAAATTAAATATTTATTCATAAAATCTAGGGTCTCACATTAGTTAAACCAAAAGACATCACTAGAAACTCGTAATGTCCATACCGAGTTCTGAATGCCGTTCTAAGTATATCCTCCTTTCTTACCTTCAATTGGTGATACGTAATGTCGATCACGAACTCTATTTCTCTGTCAGTTGGAATTCCTAGAAAATCCTCTGGAAACACGTCTTCAAATTCCCTCACCACTGGTATCTCTTCTAGTTTCACACCCTTCTTCTGAGTATCGACTATTTAAGCTAAATAACTCACACAGCCTTGACTCAAAAATTTCTTGGCCCGCATAGTCGTCAGACATTTCATTTGTCTAGGCGACTTACTACCATAAAATACTACCTTTGACGGAGTCATAAGTTTTACACACTTCTTGTGACAATCAATTACAGCTCCATATTTGAACAGCCAATCCATTCCTAAAATAACATTAAACTCCCCAAGTCTAATCGGAATCAAATCTACCAACAAGTTATTATCTTTAATAATCACCCTATAGTTCTTGTATACGAATCTAACAAGGATTACTTCCTTATTCGTAATTTCTATGTTCAAAGGAAAATTCAGTTCTTCTCTCGGAAATTCTAACCTCTTAGCAAATTCATCAGATATAAACGAACAAGTAGCACCTGAATCGAATAATACATAAGCATTTATATCATTTATTGGGATAATACCTGACACTACATCTTTTGATTGCATAGCATCTTGAACAGGCATGTTGAAGGTTCTGGCTGTGGGTTTGTTTAATGTTGCAGGTCTGCAATGGCCCATGTACATCCATTGTTACCTCCACTGCTTCTGGTAGTCACTCCATCCTTCTTCTTAGGGCATTCACTAGCAAAGTGATCCTTGGATCCGCACGTGAAGCACGCATTCTTCTTTGGTTGAGTGCAATTTTGGGCGATGTGACCATCCTGGCCATAATTGAAGCAAACTCGTTTCCCCATCAAGCACGCACCCTTGCGAAATTTCCCAAATGTCGCACATGCTTCAAAAAAAAAATTTTGCTGGTTACCCTGCTATTTTCCAAGAACCCATGTTCCCATTCCACTTCCTCTTCAAACTGTTGTTGTTGTTCTGTTTCCACCACAACCACCTCCATTCTTAATCTCGTTCTCATTCTTCTTCTTTTATTCTTGATTGAACTTTTTCACTGCCTCGCCTCCACCTTCAGCGAGTACTGCCTTCTCCATCACTGTTGCAAACCTCTTCAATTAGAACAGGGAAACCCTATTGCACAGCCAAGGCTTCAGACCCTGTTCAAATCTCTTCGCCTTACTCTCGTCTGTGCTGACCTGATATGGCGCAAACCTCGCCAATTCATTAAATTTTGTAGCATACTCAGATACCGTCATCTTTCCCTGTTTTAATTATTAAAACTGTACTTCTAATTGACTCTTCGAACTCTCCAAAAAATAGGTCTCGAAGAACAACTCCTTGAACCTATCCCAGGTCATCACTCCTGGCCCTTCACGAGTTTTATTGGCCTACCACCAATAACTAGCTTCTGCTTTCAACATGAATATTGCGAAAGCAGTCTTCTGGTCATCCCCTACCCTAGCGACATTGAATACCTTTTCTACCTCCACAATTCAGGTTTGTTCTTCGACTGGATTCATGGACCCACGGAATTCAGGTGGTCCAACCGCCTTGAAATCCTTAAAAATTGTACCATAGTTTTGTGGTTGATTCTGCAACGCTCCTTTCAGTAGTGTCACTAATTGTTGAACGGGGTTACCATCAACATTGTCGTTATTGGTTCCTTCAGTGGTTCTCTGTCTTAGTGGTTGACGTCTGGGAGGCATTTTCTGTTAAAATACATTCATTAGATTATTATTCAACTCTTTTAAGAAATTTCTACTTAACTTACTACCAAAAGAAATAACCACATAACACATAACACTTTGAATAAAGTAACAACTTTTATTTATTCATAACCTTTTTGAAAATATAAAATAATAGCATCACTGCTATTTACATTACTTTCCTGAACTACAAAAGTTTCAGGACAACATCATAGTCATATCCCATAGGTTGCACAACACTTGGGATTTATAATTTATTTAACCTTTCACTCATCGTACAACAACTACGTTTTTATATTAAGATACTTCTTAGCCCTATCACGTTCTTCCTCCATGACCTGGAACATTGTTCTGCGATCTAATACATATGATGGCAGCGTCTCGAACTGAATAGGATATCACATGACTCGATATTGAGCTCGATTAATTACGGTGTTAAATACTTTATCCATCTCTTCCATCCTCATCCTCTTTGCTTGTGTGTCTCTTGTTGCTAATCTGGTTCGTTGAAAAGCTTCCTCGTAGGCATCTTCAGCTCTTTCCCTCTTAGTAGCTTCTTCTCTCAGCTTGTTCTTCAGTTCATCGACCACTTCGATCAATTGCTCTTTTTCTCTTTAAGTCTGTACTAGTTTTTCCTCAGCGTTTGTCAGTCGTTCCTCACGATCCTAGATCTCGTCGTCTTTTTGTGTCATTACGGTCTGTTGTTCAGCTACTATCTCCTGCAACTCCTCAACTATATCCTGAAGTTCCACGTTATGGTCGTAGACTTCATCGTACATACGAGCAGTCATCGAGGTTAATGGAGTCTTCTCCTCCTCGTCCTCGTCATCCTCATCCTCCTGTGGCAACTCAACGGGATCCTCCTCATCCGTCTCCACATCATCATCCTCATCTTCAACTACTGTGACCAACGGGGCTGACTCCCGTGGCAGTAGTTGTTCCCAAACTACCTGAATGTCGCGAGGCTCCTCCTCTATAGGAATTTGAGGTCCCTCCTCCCTAGTCTGATTGGATTCTCCAACATTAGTCATCCTGGCAACAAAGTTTTAATTATTAATCATTACTACTCGACCCTCACGAGCACATAATTTATAAACACATAAGCACATAAGTGTTTTATTACTTCTTCCTTAAAACTCGATAAGAGTTAATCACCACTATCTTTTCAAATGTTACTTCCTAAGTCTTTTCCCCCACCTAAGGTTCATAACCTAAGGCTTTGATACCAACTTGTGACACCCACAAATCCTGGTACTTCATTTCCTCAAGATTTGGTGTTCACTTAATCAAAATATTCGTTTCTAAATACCCAATCATAATAAAATTGAATAATAAAAACCTGCCCATACAGGATTAAACTTAAATACAAAAAGATATCCCATGTTATCTAACCTTTAGTTACAAACATTCAAATGCAGAAATTTAATAAACTTCATTACAATCTTTAAACCAAAGTCTGAAAATAAAACTATCAAAACTATTACAAGTCTTCAGTATTTGGTCAACTTTCCTTTTCCCTTACTAGTGCTAGGTACGTCACCCTTTTCAGCTTTAGCTGTAAGAAATTTTACAGGCAAGAGTGAGCAAACAAGGCCCACTTGGAATAACAACAAGTAATTCTTTAAACTTTTACGTCAATTTCCAATACTAGGCTCAATAGAACTAAACAATGTGTTTTATTAACTTTATGAAAATTATAACATTCACTGAGGGTCTAATGACCACGAATCATGTCCACAATTATAAGTTATCTTTCAACTTTAACTTTAACAGTCATAAGACTATAAGGACTCCACGTACTTAGGGGAATCAACCCTTCGTACAATGTATTGTGCACAACCATTTTAACGCTAAGCGTAAACCTCTAATAAAAGAGTTGTTCATCTCAGTACTTAGAATACAAGTCCGCACCAAAGTAAGTTTGGTTTGGATACATTACAGGGTAATTTAGAATTCAACGGTCATCAACTAAGGATTAGTTGAATACGAAAGAAATAACTGTATGTTATGGAATAATCATAACTGAATCGATATTTGTAAATTAATATCATGCTTTAGGAATAATCTAATAGCATAAACATTGAATAATCATAACATAATTTTCTTTGAACAATATTAAGTCAAAGTTATTGATAATTGTATACCAATCATGCATAATGAATAATAATTTGAACGATAAAGTTGTTCAACACTAATATATTAAAATATAGCGATTTGCATGCTAAATAACAAGTTACATATAAAAGAAACTTGCTCAATACTAAATATAAGCTTTAGAATACTTGCATCCCTATAAACAATTAGATACAAGAGATTTCTCAATAATAAACCATCTAGCTCTACGAAAGTGTAGAGTTAGCCACTTGTATAATTGAATTTGAATTATAAACAATAATGTACTCAACGAAATTGAACTTGCACAATGAAATTTTAGAGTTAGAAAACTTGCATAAACAACTAATTCAATGAAAGTATGGAGTTAGAAAACTTGCTCAAAAGAGTTTAAATATTCGCACAATTATAAAAGTATAGTTAGAAAACTTGCCTTAAGCACAAGCTAACCCTTACCACTTGAATCTCAATACCCTATACATATATATATATATATATATATATATATATATATATATATATATATATATAATCATGATATAATTAGTCATTACTAACCTTTATATCTATACAAACAAATATATACATCATGTAGGTTAAATTATCAATTCAAATAATCAAAGTATGTTAATACTAGTTAACCCTTGCTAACATGTTCATTCATAGTTTAATACTACTGAAATCATCATTTAACATTCCTATTATTAATGTGACACCCCCAAATCCGGGTTACCTGACCCCCGAGTTTGGTGTTCACGATCCACCATATAAATAACATTTAACTACCCATAATATATATAGATAGTAACTTTCATAAGTTTTTATCAGAGTTTAATAATACATCACCCAGGTTTTCTAACCTTAACTTTACAAACATACCCTTTAGATATACAAAAAGGGTTTACAATACAACATAATAAATATGCTAATCATAACTAATTTATTACAACGCCTTTGCCTTTGTCCTTTGCAGCACCTCCAGCAACTTCATCCCTAGCTAAAAAAATTTATTTAGCAAGGGTGAGCAACTAATTTGACCCGCAAGTTAAGACATACAATAAATGTATAAGAATTCAAAACAACAGTCTATCTATTTTGATAGAATGAAATCAAAGTTCAGGGAACTTTGAAATGGCTGAACAGATCTTTATTCAATAACAAGTTTTCTCGTATTCTATACAACACAATAATTCAATAATGAAAGAGTACAACGCTTTCAAAGTTTCTACGATATTCTAATGAATAATCAAGAATCAATTCTACGAAATATCAAAGTGGAATGTTTTCCATATTTATACTGAGCGATCACACAAGATCTTGAACTTATTTTCTCGGGTAGATATCAAAGATTTACTTTGATAAATACTCAGGTGTATCAGATAACCATAGAGATTAAATCATACCCCTCTGCAAGTACAACAAGTGATCAGCTTATTATACCCTATATTATGCATAATACTCAAAATGCGCGCAAAGGTCGAATTCACGACCAACAAAATGTTCCCTTTATATAAAAGGTTGTTCTTCTCAGTCTTAGAATCAAAAGTTTGATTTTACAACGAAATACTGGGATTTCAAATTCTATTTGCTTCTCTTCTCAAACCTAACAAGTTTTTACAAATGTTTGTCTAACCAGAATAATTGGCTAAGACATTTCTCAACATAATTTGACAATAAACAGGAATTATCTGTACTGTCAATTCTAACTGCTACAAATATGAATATCCAACAACATTAATTCTACGAATATATATTTTCTAATTCAATAATTTAATTCCAACAATAAATCCCTGGACGTGGTATAATTAGCAATAATTATCCTCCAATAATAATTGAATGAAACAACTCAAGGTTGAGTTAGGGAACTTGCCTCTTCCGCTGATTACAGCTACACAATATACTTATCTGCGTTTGAAAGACCTATAACCAAAAATATCAGTCTCACAATTAGGACAATCATTTATAACACATAACACTGTATTTTACAGTCAAACTTCTCCTAGACACATTACAACATAGCCACATTAGTGTTTATAACCTATATAAACACTTAACAAGTCAAACTAATTCAGTCTTGTTGGAATTCAGTCCCTTCTCGGTGTTCTGGTCACCCTATCCGACAATAAACACAGTTATCTGTCAATTACACTTGGTCTCTAAGCTTCAATATTAATTTAGATAAGTCAATTATCAAGTATAATATTTTTCGAAAGCTTTTAATAATTATCAAGCAATTATTATAATTTATAATAATTTTTTAAATATCAGAATCATTTTTAAATGATTTAATTATCAATTAATCGTATCATTATTAATATTTAAAAATATCAAAATATTAATAACATACTTGTCAAAATATTAAAGTTATTATTAATAACTTAAAATATTTTTAAATTAACAATATTCTACTTAAATAATTTTTAAAATAATTAAAATCATTTTTAAATCATCACCATTAATATTTAAATATTAATGAAGTTATCATCTAAATATTAAAAGTAATTAATTATAACTTAAAATATTTTTAAATTATTTTTTTCATTTTTAAATGATTTTTAAATCAATAAAATCATTTTTAATTCATTTATTTAATATAATAATTAAATAAATCAAACATCATTAATATTAATTTATTAATGAAAATTCTCCAAAAATATTGAAAATTATATTTTATAATTTATAATATTTTCTAACACTTTATTCTCAATTAAAATGATTTTTAAATCATTAAAATCATTTTTATCTTATTTATTTAATTTAATAATCAAATAAATCTAATATTATTAATATTAAATTATTAATGAAAATTCTCCAAAAATATTAAAAATTATATTTTATAATTTAAAATATTTTTAAATACATTATTCTTATTTAAAATGATTTTTCATAATATTAAATCATTTTTCTCTAATTTATTTAATACACTAATTAAATAAATTAAATACCATTAATATTTAAATAATTATAAATATTAAAGAAAAATATTCCAATTGGTCAAAAATTATTTTTCATAATTTAAAATAATTTTTAAAACAAATTTTAGTAATTTTATAATTTATTTCTAATTTTTATTAATTTCCGAAATATTCAGAAATTAGAAAATAAATAAACCGTCGCTAAAGCCCTTTAGCGACACAAAGCGTCGCTGTTGGTGTTCTTGAGCTCAAGAACACTGACAGCCGGCTTAACAAGTGGTCAACTTTGACCAGCTTTTACTCTTTGTGTAATTCGATTCTAGGCTAGATCTAACTGTGATCGTGTAGTATACATGTAATTCTCCAATTATCAACCATCAATTGGCTCAAACAACAATCTAGATGCAAGATCTGAGCCTCAAAAATCAATGTCAGAGCTGTTCTGGGTTTTCTGGGCAACCCAGAAACCCAGACAGTTTCGTGGTACTACTTTTGAGCTCCATTAATTCTATGTCCCGGTCTTGATTCATGTTATTTAATGGTTTACACTTATAATCCATGTGTCAATGAATATAAATACAACAACATTACAGTTCAACAACCACATACACGCCAGATCCAATCCGGTCAAACCCTGACAGAATCTTTGTTCATACCATTTTTTGGGTTTTCCAGAAATGTCACCCGTGATCAAATGGTCTGGTTTGACCATTAATTACCACCATCGAATGTGTTGTTTCAGAGATATACTAGCATGGATATAGAACCCACATAACCAGCTACA
>JAINUV010000621.1:0-43292 GCA_020205505.1 Panax japonicus
GAATACATTGAGATTAAGCTTGAGAATATTTAGATGATCCAAAATTTGGTTCAGTTTGGGGAACTAGCAAATAATGATCTGAACGAACATTTGGTCAGCTTTTTGGAGATTTGTGACACCTTCAAGTATAATGGGGTGTCGGATGACGTAGTTAGGCTTCGCTTGTTCCAATTCACTTTACAGGACAAGGCGAAGAGTTGGTTACATTCTCTACTACCGGGATCAATAACTACATAGAAAGACCTCGCTCAAAAATTTCTAGCAAAATTTTTCCCACCAACAAAGACTGCAAAAATGAGGTATGAGATAACTACATTTGAACAACAACATGGGGAATCACTGTATGAGGCATGGGAGAGATACAAAGAATTTTTCAGAAAGTGCCCACATCACGGATTACCTAAGTGGTTGAAAATGAACACATTTTATAATGGGTTACATTGGAATCTCAGGACCAGTATTGATGTAGCACCATGTGGAGTTTTATGGCAAAGAGTTACGAGGAGGCGTATCAATTGATAGAGACAATGGCGGCTAACAACTACCATTGGCTCACGGCAAGAATGACACAACCTAAGGCAGCTGGAGTGTTAGAGGTAGATGGGGTGACGACATTAGCAGCGTAGATTTCAGCGCTATCAAAGAAAGTGAATGCTTTGTCAGGGGTACAGACACAACAGGTTGCAATTATTTGTTAATTATGTGCGAGTGAACATCCTACGAAACAATGTACAATCAACCCAGCGTCAGTACAATTTATGGGTAGCTATAACAGGATTTCACAGAATATGTATTAGAATGCATACAATATGGGGAATAAGAATCACCCTAATTTTTCGTGGAGTAATAATCAGCATCAACAAGCTCCACGACCATCATATCCCCCATGATTTTAGAATCAACATCAACAAAAAACTCAGCATCAAGAGAGAAAAATAGATTTAGAGGAGTTGTTGTCAAAGTATATACAAACAAGTAACGAGGCAGCTATGAAATCACAAGAAGTAGCTATCAAGAATTTAGAAAATCAGATGGGACAGATAGCTTTTACATTAAATAATAGGCCTCAAGGAACATTACCAAGTGATACAGAGAAAAATCTGAAAGGTAATCATGAGCAATGTCAGGCAATTATGTTGAGAAGTGGAAAACAGCTTGAGGGGCAGAAAATAGAAAATTTGGCTGCAAAAGAGGATAACAAAGCAAGTGAAAATAAAGTGGTTGAGGACAGACAAGATGAAGAAAAACAGGTGGAAAAGAGAAAGACACTTAACGAACCGGTTGTGTATCCTCCCCCACCTTTTTAGTAAAGAATTCAAAAACAAAAATTAGACAACCAATTCGTGAAATTTTTAGAAGTTTTTAAGAAACTTCAAATTAACATCCCTTTCGCTGAAGCCCTGGAGCAGATGCCAAGTTATGCTAAATTCATGAAGGGAATTTTGTCCAGGAAAAAGAAATTAGAAGATTTCAAAACTGTGGCACTAACAGAGGAGTGCAGTGTAATTTTACAGCGAAAGTTACCACCTAAGTTAAAAGATCCGGGGAGTTTTACCATTCCGTGCATAATTGGGAACATGGAATTCAACAAGTGTTTATGTAATTTGGGGGCAAGTGTGAACCTCATGCCGTTATCAGTTTATACAAAAATGGGGTTACCAGCTCCAAAGCCTACAAACATTTCATTGCAGTTGGCGGATAGGTCAGTCACGTACCCAAGAGGCATTGTGGAGGATATTTTGGTAAAAGTGGACAAATTTATATTTCCAGCTGACTTCATAATTCTGGATTTTGAGGAAGATAAAAATATCCCAATCATCTTAGGGAGACTTTTTTTGGCTATGGGTAGGACGCTCATTGATGTGCAAAAAGGTAAATTAACCATGAGGGTCCAAGATCAGGAAGTAAAGTTTAATGTATTCAAAGCCTTGAAATTCCCTACGGATGAGGAGTGTTTCAGAATGGATGTCATTGATCAGATAATCAACGAAGACATGGTTAAAAGTTTGGCTAATGATCCATTGGAAACTACATTATTGGGATATGAAGATTTAGATGATCCAGAGTTTTTGGGTTATTTGCAGATGCTAGACTCTCTACCATGAGTTAGTAGATTCAAAGCACCTTTTGAACCATTACACATAGAAGAAAGAGCCACGACAAGGATGAAGAAAAGACTACTTTCACATGCCCATACGACACTTTTTGCATTCAGGAGAATGTCATTTGGCTTGTGTAATGCACCCGTAACTTTCCAAAGGTGTATGATGGCCATCTTCTCAGACATGGTGGAGAAAAATGTGAAAGTCTTCATGGACGACTTTTCTGTCTATGGATTTTGATGCTTGTCTAAAGAACTTGGTGATGGTTTTAAAGCGATGTACATAAACAAATTTGGTACTTAATTGGGAAAAGTGCCATTTCATGGTTGAAGAATAAATAATTTTAGGGCATAAGGTCTCAGCGAAGGGGTTAGAGGTTGATAGAGCAATGCTGGAAACGATTGAAAATCTTCCACCGCCAACTTCAATAAAAGTAATCCATAGCTTTCTTGGACATGCCAGGTTCTATAGGAGATTTATAAAAGATTTCTCTAAGATTGCAAAACCATTGTGCAGTCTCTTAGTGAAAGATTCAGTTTTCAAATTTGATGAGGAGTGTAAGTTAGCATTTGAGCTATTGAAGAAGAAATTGACTACAACTCTAATTATCATCACACAGGACTGGAATATGCCTTTTGAATTAATGTGCGATGCAAGCGACTATGCGATATGGGCTGTATTGGGTCAACGCCGAGAGAAGACATTCCATGCCATATACTATACAAGTAAAACACTTATGGAGACCCAAATGAATTACACAACTACATAAAAGGAGTTACTTGCAGTAATATATGCCTTTGATAAATTTCGGGCATATTTGATCGGGACAAAGGTGGTAGTATATATGGATCACTCGGTCATTCGGTATCTAATCTCGAAGAAGGATGCGAAGCCACGAATTATTAGGTGGATACTTTTCCTACAGGAATTTGATTTGGAAACAAAAGATAGAAAGGGAACGGAGAATCAGGTTGCAGACAATCTCTCAAGGTTAGAAAATTCGGACAAAGACGAGGCCGATAAGTGTTTAATCAACAAATTATTTTTGCATGAGCAGCTGTCTGGGGTCATCGCAGAATTTCCTTGGTATGAAGATTTTGCCAATTATTTGGTAAGCAACGTCCTTCCTATTGATCTTATATAGTAACAAAAGAAAAAGCTCCTACATGACGTTAAGTGGTACATGTGGGACGAGCCATATCTATTTAAATAGTGTGCCGACAAGATGATTTGAAGGTGTGTACCATACAGTGAAGTAAATAATATACTACACGAGTGCCGTTCTTCTGCATACGGGGGACACTATGGAAGTGAGAGAACAACGACAAAAGTGCTTCAAGTCGGGTTCTATTGGCCTACATTATTTAAAGATGCCCACCAGTTCGTAAAAAACTGTGATAGATGTTAAAGAGTGGGTAACATATCGAAAAGGAATGAGATACCACTACAAACTATCTTAGAAGTTAAAATTTTTGATGTATGGGGCCTGGATTTTATGGGGCCATTTCCTTCCTCCTTCAATAATCAGTACATCTTGCTTGCGGTTGTCTATGTATTGAAATGGGTTGAAGCCGTAGCACTCCCCACAAAAGATGCCAAGGTGGTTCTTAAATTCTTGCACAAGAATATTTTTACAAGATTTGGCATGCCAAGAGCTATTATCAGTGATGAGGGTAGTCACTTCTGTAACAGATCGTTCACAGCTCTTTTGGAAAATTATGGGGTCAACCATAAGGTGGAGATGGTATATCATCTTCAAACAAGTGGGCAAGCTGAAGTTTCAAACAGGGAGGTGAAGAGAATTTTAGAGAAGGTTGTAACCCGAATAAAAAAGATTGGTCTCTCAGATTGGATGACGCACTATGGGATTATAGGACTGCTTACAAGACACCAATTGGGATGTCACCATATCAGGTGGTCTTCGGGAAAGCATGTCACCTACCTGTTGAGTTACAACACAAAGCCTATTGGGCAATTTAGAAGCTCAACTTAAATATCTCGATTAAAATATTTATTTTATTTTATAAATATTTTAATAATAATTTTCATCGAATATTTATTTTATTTCATAAATATCTCAATTAAAATATTTATTTTATTTGATAAATATTTTAATTAATTATTATTATTTTATTATTTTATTTTTTTTTGCCCGCCGGGGCGGGGTAATTTAGTTTGGTAACACTCACCAGGGGCGGGGTTACCCAGACTCAGTTTCTGCAGTTCACACGTAACAAGGGTTGGGCCAAAAAAAACCTCCCAAGTTCACCCACATGTTCTCGTGAAAACATGCTTATAACTTCCAATTTCCTTGTCCATATATTAATTTAAGCATACCCAAATACTATAATTCATATATGATCATTACCCAAGCTTTCTAACATGATTTTAACAACTTAATTTATATAATTACTTGAATCAAAACACATAATTTCACTGTTCTTGATGTTCTTGAAAATTTTAAAACAAAACATAAAAATTAACACTACGGGTTCGTTATAACACCAAATCTGTCAATTCGAAGTTTGTTTTCTTCGTTTTAACATGCATAATTATATAAAAGTGTAAAATTTAGGTTCAACATATGATTGACGAATTAAATTTGCGTGTAAGGGCCATATGGCCATATTTAGACCTAGCAAACGGGCCCAAAGCCCGTGGACCGGCCCGGCCTGCCCGCCAAAAAGCAGGCTTTGGGCCGCATTTTTTTGGCCCACAAAAATCCGGGCCTTTTCGGCCCGGCCCATTGACAGCCTGGCCCATTCACTTTTGGGCCCAAAAAATGTCAAAAAAATATGCATAAAACACCCTTCGGCCCGCGGGCCGGCCCGACCCGCCCATGAACCCGCAGGCTTTGGGCTTAAATTTTATGGCCCGCCAAAACCCAGGCCATTTTGGCCGGGCCCAGCCCACGCCCGCCCGCCCGTTTGCCAAGTGTAGCCATATTTCTATACTCTGTAATTTTGTAGCAACCATATACAACGTATTTTCATGAAACTAATGTTATGGAACCATAATATATAGAACAACACATTATAAAAACATCTTATCACATATATAAACACATAATTATTACTCTTTCCAACTACAGAGATTTTAACAGAAACTTAAAAGTCATTTTCATGAAAACTTTAATAACGTAAAATAGAAACTGGGTTGAAGAGATTACCAAAGCGTAGTGTAGATTTAGTAGGAGATGAATTCCTTTTCAGATTCTTCTTGACTCTCACAATTCTCTTAACAATTCTCTGAATTCTCTCTGACTCTCAAGTTAACTCTAAATTGCAAATACGTAAAATGGAGAAACTGACCAGGTGCACAAATAAATCCAGTAATATTGAGGCCAGTTAATCCATACGTGGTTAACTGCTCTCAACTTCTCTTAAAGCTCTGTTTGGTTATTCTTAAAGACTCAATCCCAATTAATTTAATTAATCCTTTATAATATAGTTTAATCGAGTCACATCTATTTAGGCAATTAATCCAACATCTTATTTAATTTAATTTAAATAGCATATAATAATTTCTCATTAATTCATATAGTCATAAAAATTAAATTTCTCATTTATTAATTATATCAAATTATTAAATCTCTAATTAATTATAAAATTAATTAAAATAATATTAGGCTTATTAAATATTTTTTTAATTCAATAAGCTCACATAATTACATACTATGAATAATAAAATTCTCCACATTAATTTAATAAATATACCACATATAATTAAATTAATCTACCACAACTTCATGAATTAATTATTTAATCTAATAATTAAATCATCAAAAAATATTTATTTAATCCAATAAATATTAAAATTAAATTACAAAATCTCGTTTGTCACATCGTCCCATTCTAGACAACCCGAATTTTTATAAATTATTAAAATAAGAATTTAATAATTAAAATTCTTATTATGAGATGTTTTGAGTTTGAGCATGTATATATACATTCTATATATATTTTGAAATATGTGATCTGGTATAAAGAGAAATATATAATCATATATTGGGAAAGTGAGGTTTAATAGTTAAGTTAACTATTGAAGAAATTAAATGAATTTTGTAGTTTATTTTAAATATTTATTGAATTAAATAAATATTTTAAATAATTTATTTATTGAGAAAAATAAATAAATTTATGAAATTGTGGTATAATAATTTAGTTACGTGTTGATAAGTGGATTTTATACCTACTTATTGGATATCAATTCACGTGAACTATGCCCATCTCAAGTACATTTTAATGTGTTTTTAGTTGCATTTCATGTCATTTTGTATTGCATATTCTGAGAACTCTTTTGGTGGAACAATTGCAGGATATGACATAATTTGGTGGTGTTAGATGGCATAAGGCTAATAGATGCATGACGTGAGGATCTAGTGGAAGCCTATGAGAACTTGAAGTTGTACAAAGAAAAGGTCAAAAAATGGCATGACCAGAAAATCATACAAAGAACGTTCGAACCGAGGCAATCAGTACTATTATTCAACTCAAGATTGTGGTTGTTCCCAGGAAAGCTAAAATCAAGGTGGTCGGGTCCATTTACTATAAAAAGAGTGTTTCCACATGGCGCTGTTGAACTAAATAGTAGGAATCCATTGGAGACGTTCAAGGTCAATGGTCAAAGGCTGAAGCATTATTAGGATGGCGATTCCAACACGGATGTCATCGCAAACACACTTGCCGACGCGCCATAAAAAGGGAGTAGTCAGTGTGACAACCCGAGAATTTAGAAAATTTTTAAAATCATGATTGATCGATTTAAGGTTCAATATTAGGACCTAGACAGAAAATAAGTGCATGGATTTGACATTTTTGGGAAGAAATTTTGAGGATTTTAAAATTATGTGAAGGATTTTGGTAAATTATTCAGGATTAAGTATACATGTGTATATGTTCTGTGAATATGGTATTATATGTGTACAATATGTGGTTAAGGGTCAAGGGTTGACCAGATAAGCTATATATATCAGTGGCAAACTCTAATATTATATTTAGAACGTCAACGTTCAGCTAGAAATTTCTTACGATTAATAAGAAATCCTAAAATCGGTTCTGGAAACCCAAATTTCAGTTCCGTGAATTTAAAACCCTAATTCGAAAGTTGAAAACCCTAATTTGGGAGATGGAAGATAAGTATAAAGGTTTTTATGTTATTGATTATATGTATAATTAGGGATAACCCTAATTAACTATTTAGGAAATCCTAATTCTTGTGTTATAAACCCTAATGCCCATTTTGGGTCAACCCTAATTATTATTTTAAAAAAAATTAATTAGGAAATATTAATCCTAATTATCAAGCTTGAATTATGATTAGGAAAGTTTAATATAATTAGAGAATCCTATTTACAAATTAGAAATATTAATTTTCTATTTTGAAAACCGAAATTTGGAAATCTTATAAATTAGATTTCAAAAACCTAAGGGTTAAACGCTAAACCCTAAGGGTTAAACCCTAAACCCTAAGGGTTTGGACAAAATACTAGTATGCCATTAAATTAAAAGGAAAAAGACTAATATAACCTTTTCTTAAAACTTAAGCAAAAGATATGGCAAATCTTGTGAGTCATCAAGCCTAAGGTTTAGCCCATGTGCCTTAAATCTTTACAAGATCAGATTTGTGCCACCTAGCAACTTCTTGGTTCATTGAATCCAAAGATTAAACTGAAAACTAAAGAAAAGTAATTTACTTTACTTTTTATATTATCCAAGACCTTCTCTCTCTATAATTTTCGAAATGGGGAGTGAGAGAGAGAGAATCAAAGCTAAGAACACTTCATAGCTTGCCAAGATCAGATCACAAAGATCAGTTCATAGATCAAAGCTTTAAAGGTATAAAACCCTAAGCCTTGCTAGATCCTTAAAATTTTATGTGATTATGTGATTTGTTATTTAGAAGTGTGTTATAAGATGTCATTTAGTGATCTGGGTTGTTATATCCCAGATCCATAACATCAAAGTGCTTGAAAATCAAGTTTTTATAAACTAACTTTGAACCCTAAAACGTTGTCTGACAGCCATATGTCAGGGCTTGTAGATCTGTGTGTGTTAGGTGTTATGTGTGTTTTATGTTTTGGATCTGTTCTATGCCATGTGTAATTTGATCTGGAACTTGAATCAAGTCCAGACCATGTGTAGATCGAAAGTTACAAGCAGTAAAAGGTCGTTGACTGACCATGACCATCCGATTTCTGGGCAGCCCAGAAACCCAGAATGGGTCTGACAACGTTTTCTGAGCCTCAAATCTTGCACGTGTTTGATTGTTTGGCCAAATTATTATTTTGATGTTGTTGTCTAACATGTACGCTACATGATCATGCCTTTAGATCACTTAGATTCATAGCAGGATAAACGCTATTGTGGGTCAAACAAGCATTGACCATCACGCCGGATGAAGATTCGGGGTAACCTAGAAATCTTCAAAGGCAGTTCCGGACCACCACTTTGACCGGTCCATTTCTCTTAGATTCGTTGTTATTATAATGATCTGATGTTATGTCGTTGTACCCTGACATGTGTTCTACAAGATTGAACCACTAGATCGCACAAACCGAGTCCAGAAAGCTATGATTTAAAGCTGCAAAGTAGGTACCTAGGCTGTTCTTCATTTCTGGGTAACCCAGAAAATGAAGAACATGCTTGACAAGATTTTTGAGGGCCCAGATCTCTCTGCTTAGATATAAGATGGCCATGTTGTTTATTTAAGGTTGCATCAATACTATAATCTGAACACCTAAGCTAACCCAGGTACCTTCGGATCCATGAATTACATCTGGTCAAACCTACCACCTTGTCCACTGACATGCGTTTATGGGTTTGATAAAGAATAGCTCAAGAATACCTATAGCGACAGTTTCGCCGCTATAGGGCCCTTTAGCGATAATTTAATTAAAAAAATAATTATTTTATTTATTAAATAGGAAAAAAAATTATTTTTAATTATTAAAAAATACATAATAAATTCCTAAAAATTATTTTAAAGTCCAAAATTTAGTTTTTAATTATTTTGTGTATATTTCATAAATATTTAATATTTTTGGAATATAGAAGATATTTAATTTATTTAATTATAATATTAAATAAACTATTTAAAAATGATTTTAATACTTAAAAAATTATATTATGGTATAAGAAAATATTTTAAGTTATTTTTAATGACTTTTAATATTTTGTGATGAATTTTATTAATTAATTAATATTAATGATAAGCAATTTATTTAATTAATATATTAAATAAATTATGGAAAAATAGAATTAATGATTTAAAAATCATATAAAAATGATTTAAGTGTTATAAAAATATTTTAAGTTATAAAATATAACTTTTATGAAAAACATTAATATTTATTATTAATGGCAATTATCGAATAATGAATTTAATTGTTTAAAAATCATATAAATGTGATTTTAATGTATTAAAAATACTTTGATATATTATAAATATATTCTAATATTATGACATATATTTCATTAATATTTGATATTAAATAAATATTAATGATAAAGGAATTATGTGGTATTTAATTCATATAAATACAAGTTTAATGATTGAAAATTCATGATAAATAATAATAATTATCTAAAAATTATTACGAGCTTATAAAAAATATTTGAACTAATAATAAATTATCTAAGATAATTGTTAAGTGTTTAGACAGAGTTTAATTGAACTTAAACTCGATATTTGTCCGACTAAGCCGTCGGGATGTCAGAATTGTACCGAACTCGACTCAGACTGTAAAAGTTTGACTTGAGGTTAAGTCTTATGTGTGTTTTAGACGGATAAGATTATATGACAATGTGTTTAGGTTATTTTAAATATTGTGATGATATTATTCTAACTTAGAAATAAATATTATTAATATTAGGTCTTTAGACAAAGCTTATTAAAATGTGTAACGATAATCAAGGAAATAGACAAGTTTTCTTTAACTCAACCCTGAGTTATAATTTTGCGTATATGCTTGTGAATAATCATTCATGATTATCACGTTTATGATTTGTCGAATCGTACTATATGTACATTGTATGTAATCTTCAGGTATGAAAGGCTGATCACCTTCATTACCATTCGGTCGAGATATAATTGCTATATTCATGTACTTTCTTGATCATTCAATTCCTATTGACTAGGTCGTTCAGTTATAAAAATTTGTTCATGCTAATTCTTAACTATATTGAAGAATTATAGCCAATTATTTTTCAAACTCTTTCAATCATGATATATCCTCAAATAAATTATACTTGCTGGGCAAACTTATGCTCACCCTTTCTATATCATGATAAACATTACAGATTAAGACGAATATGTTCGGATACAGGAAAGGACAAAGCCAAGTTCAACTTGGGATTATGTGTGTAGTTAAAATGTAATAGTATAGTATGATAATAATGTTATATGTTAAATAGTCTATGAATTGTGCATAAATTAAGGTTACTCGACCTTGGGGAAAAGTGTGTAAGTTTAATGTATAAATAATTTATGTTTATATCTTTCGCAATAGTTATAGAATGATTGTACCAGATCCGTGGTGATTTAGTACCCGGATTTGGGCCTCTCACAGTTAGTATCAAAGCTGTTGGTTATGAACCTAGGGTAGGATTACCTTAGTCTAATAACCACAGTAATTAGGATAAGTACTAACTCAAATAGAGTTAGTGTGTCGGTAAGATTCAAAGATGAATCTCGGCAAGTTATAAAGATACAAAGTTCCCTAACTCTGATAATAAAGTTGAACAGTAATAGTGAATATATAGAGTCTAAAAGACTAAAAGTAAAGTGACAGGAGATCGTAAAATAAAATAATGAAGACATAAAAATGAATTGTAATATATACGATGAGAACACATGCCGGCCGGGGCTGGCCCTTCAAGGCTATTACCCCCCAGCCGGGACGGGGGTATGCAATCTGAGGAGATAAAAATTGACAGTTATAGTAGTTACCCCCACTCTTACACTTCAACTTCTTTTTACTCAACAAATTTACTCAAACTGAAACTCTATTTTCTCCACTCTCTACCCACGATTTGGCAATTAAATCTCCATCTCCCTACTCAATTAAACCACTTATCCACTACTTCAACCCATAACTATCTACACCACCTCTCCTTTATAATGCCATCACTTCACACCACACTCTAACCATTTCAATTCACACTAATTCATAAGTTAGGGTTCTTCTTGAGTAGATTTTCGTAGCATAAACGACGGAGATAATTAATACACTGAAAGTAAACCACTTACTTTCACTTAAACTAACAGTAAGTGGTTTGTTCTTGGAAAATCTCCACATCTATTACTATAGTTGAAGCAAATTCACTAAGTTTGGGGGGTTTCACGTCTTGCACACCAAGTGTTCGACGGATTGCTTGAGTGAAGTTTGGGAGAAATCATTGTTGAAGCTCACCAATTTCAAATTCAATGGCACCTAAACCAGAATCAAAACGACAGCGTGGAGAGAGTTCAGGGTCCACACCACCAACACGGGCCTTTGATAGGCAAAAATTCATAAGTGTCGCCGCCGCCAACCGTTATGACTACCTTGTGATAAAAGCACTCACACCAGAGTGGGGGTTGGCACCTGACAATGTCGACGGTGAAATGATGTAACAAATCTATCAAAAAGGTTGGAATAAGTTCACGGAAGAGCCCGAAGCCGTATTTATGAATGTGGTAAAAGAATTCTACGCTAACACAGAGGATAAGCCCCTCTTCAACGCATTTGTGCGGGGCAGGTTAGTTCCTTTTAGTGTCGATGCCATCAACACAAACTACCAATTACGAGTGCCTAGACATTGCCAGTATGCTCACTTACGTGACCATGATCCTGATTATGAGACTATTTTAAAGGAAATAACAAAGCCAGGTACCACATGGATCAAGAGCTAAAAAGGGGGCACTGTCTTTCACAGTAAGGATCTCAACCAGTATGGGAAGATATGGTATGCATTTCTGTGCACCAAGATGTTTCCATCCACTCACACGTCAGATGTGCCCAAGGAGAAGGCATTGTTTTTATATGCCGTTGTCCAAGATTTTATCATCCATGTGGGGGCTATAATCAATTTTTCCATCCGAAGATTCCTGCGAGGACCATTCTTTGGAGGCTTGCCACACCCATCACTCATTTATGGGTTATGTAGATAGCCGGGAGTACGCTGGTTCGATGATGAAACCACCCAAATGCCGCTTCAGACGTTAGATACAAGGATGATTGCGTAGTATTTGGCGTGGCCCGGGGGCGATTCACATCCTAGGGGAGTCAGATTTGTATTTCCATCAACCTCGGAGGATGAGGCTGAAGCTGAGAGCATCTCAGATGACGATGAATTTCAGGGGGATGCGACAATGGGAGATCAAGGAATGGAGGCGACACCACAACCCGAAGACATATCTAGCCCTTAGTTCCTGAGCCTTCAACGACAAATGGATGAGTACAACAAGGAGGCTCGAAGAGAGATGTGGAGACTCGCAGCGAGGTAAGACCATATGTTTGAGTCTATGAATATGTCTTTCACCTCATTGAATGCAACACTCCAGAGTTTCAATCCCAATGCACAGTTCCCATACCATCAGTCAGCCCCAATGCCAAGGTTTCCATCCAGTGATTCAGATGACGAACAACAGCCACCACCGCCCCAAGCGTAGGCAATTATAGGGAAGTCCTCACACATTTATTGCTTTATCTATACAATGAGGACATTGTAATTTTCAAGTTTGGGGGAGTTAGTTTAATTTTCATGTTCATGTTTAATTTCATTAGCTAGATTTGCATATGTTAGTTTTAGGATTATTAAATGTTTGTATTTATGTAGTAATGTAGTTGCATAGTAGCTTAGGATCGTAAATAATTTTATTAATTTTCAATCATGTTATGCTCATCGTTTATCACACACACACACACACACACATATATATATATATAAACATTTAGTTAAGTATTGTGTTATATTGCATATGTCCCGTAGTTTGATGTAGTTCATTTTATTTTGGCCAATGATGAGATTGTGATTAACTAGACAAGTACAATACCGATTATTAGAACTTTGATGTAGTTTTCTGTAATAAATTAGATCTTTTGCATGTTTGAAACTGATATAATAAGGTTAGCACGTTAATAACACCTATGTGGACTAATTAGTTCAAATAGATACATAAGGAATTTCTAAATGATAATGCTAGTTTAAATGAAAGAATGACAAGGATAGGCAGTGAAGACGAAGAATTAGGCAAGAACCTAAGTTTGAGAAAAAATTTGGGGTATATAAGCTTCATATAAAAATAAATAAATAAATAAATATCGTGGCTAGTCTTGTTTCATGGCCTTTGTTACTTGAGCAAGTACGTCCGAGGGGATTATCTTTACACCTAGCGCCCTAAGGTCTTTTATGGTCTGGGAGTCGTTGGTTGAAAGCTTGTTAAGGGATAACACTGTTAGCTAAATGGAATGAGATATTGCACAATCATGGGAAATATCTAAAAAAAGAGAGAATAAAATGGGAAATAAGTGCAAAAAGCCCCCATAATGAAAATAAAATAAAAGCATAAGTACCCTATGTGTACCCTTAATATTGGTAATTGCTTGGTTTTAGTTGGATCTAGTCTATTTTTGAATATCTTGAGCTTAAGTTGTATGATGCCTTCTAAGAGACTTGTTATGTATTATATTTTAATTTGCATCAGTTAGCATGGATGTTACGCGCGCGCGCGCACACACACACACACACACACTATACCAGTAATAACGGTTTAAGACTCGAGGATTGATAAAGAATTATTGATTGGTTTTGATAAGAAGTGTTGTCGTGTTTGCTTGATTTCTCTGAGGCCGGAGGAATAAGTTTGATTATATGATACTGCTGGATTCGTAGGCATATAGATTAGATGCATTACATGTCATTGCATTGCATTGTATAACATGTTAGTTTGTTTTGTGCTCGAGGACTAGTACGATTTAAGTTTGGGGGATTTTGATAAGTGGGTTTTATACCTATGAATCAGCGTCTAATTCGAGCTTAAACGGTGTTAATCCCTTATTTTTATGTTTTGTTTTTACTTGTTTAGTGTTGTTTTGTGTTTAGGTGTGGTGGATTGGCAATTGGACTAAAAGAGCGAGATTATTGCAAAATTTGGCAAGTTTGGAGCTAAAATGGAAAATTAATAGCTTATATGCCAGCCGACGCTGGCTATTTTCTATATAAAACCACCATCGAGGTGGGGGGTGCAAAGTCAGTTAACAGAGGACATGCCCGCCGGGGAGGGCTCTTTACACAGCAAAACCCCGCCGGGGCGGGAGTACGGGAAGATAGAGTCTTGTTGCCTTTTGAATGCTGCAATAAAGTGGAAGATTAGTAATTGGAATGGCTTGGGACTCAACTATGTATGGAATTAGAGTCTAGATACATGTTTTTAGCATTTATTTCAACAACAACCAACAAGATTGAGAAAGGTAATAAGGCAATTAACATCCTTGGAGGCTAATTTGGAGCAAAAGCATTGGGGAGAAGATTTTGAAGGAATTTCACAACAACTGCAGATTGGGCTATAGAGAAGGGTGGTTCTGGATTTATTCTTCTTCTTTAGTTTATTACTTATAATTGGGACGATGTTTATTTTAATTAATTCAGTTTTTAATTCATTGATGATTAACTAAATCACTTTTTAGGCTTATAACGGATCTTTGGGTGGAACAATGATTATGTAACTTTGATTTTCAGTTTAATAAACTATTCTTCAGTTTATCTATATTAATTTATACTTGAATTTATGAATTGCTTGATCACCAATTCTTTGTGGATTTATATAGATTCGAGAGAGGAAGTACGAGTCTAGACTTAGTTAATATAGCATGTGTTTTTGAATTCTGTGAATGAATGGAATCTTGATGAATGTTAGGGTAGAGATATGCTTAACATCGCATGTAATCGGATAAAGAACTTGAACTTAAACCTTCTTTAATTATAATTCACATAGAGATATAGTGAGTTAGTTAATTAGGGTGTTTAAGTTAATTCTACATAAATTATGGATGTAAGTTAATACGGTATTAGTATATCGAGAGGTGGCTAGTTCTACTTGTGTGTTCTTGATTAATAACATGTGATAGTGCATTAAATTGGAATAAGGTGTAATAATCAGAGTGATGTTTAAGGTGAAATTGTAAGCCTAATTCTCCAATACTTGTTTGAAAATTTCAGTTTTTAGGTTTTGTTGATTGTGTGGTGATTTTAGTATTTTATTATATTTTAGTATTTTATTACAAGGCTGATAATTGTTAGGATTAAATTTGTACTAATTTTCTGTGGGAACGATACTCTACTTTCACTATATTACTTGTTGATCATATATACTTGCGTGTTGTGTGTAACTAGATTTTACATCAACAGGGAGGTATTACAATATATACAGAGTATTTGGATCAAGTTAATAATCACATGAATCATGATCTAGCTAGCTATAACCAAATACTAAACTACAACTAAATGATACTAAGCTGCATATAATAACCCAATTTCAGTGGATGTATCAGTACTATTTGTTTATGTTGTCAACTTATTATTATTTTTAAAAGCTAATGAGGGATATTTTTGAACTTACATTAATAAAATTTATTAAAAATTATAAAATAATAAATTTTATAATTATTAACCCTCTTTAGTTAAATACTTTAAGATATTCTTATATTGATTAAAAAATTAAATAAATTTATACCATACTTCTTTTGAGCTTTATTTGTTGATGTCATGTTTATGAAGTCTTAGCTCAAAAAGCCTTATAGGATTGTTAGACCCTATTTGTTTTGGGCTGGGACTGAACTGATTGCGTTGGACCAATTTTGAGACAGTTATTCAAAATTAAAATAAAGTTATGTTCTTAACAATATTCAAAGAAAAAAAATACAGTTTACATTTCTTTTTAATAATGTTGTTAAGATATAATGTTTTTATTTAAAAGGTTAACCTATTATATTAAAACTCCACCATACTTATTAACACATATACACTCTTGAATTTATTTACTATTGAGATTTATAAAATATCCCAACAATCACCACATTTCACTTGAATACCCATCACAAGTATCACACACTAGAGTAGTCACCATTGAACACACTTTCTTTGAGTCCTTTAAGACTTAAGAGTCATACTCAACTCTAATACTATTACACCACGCTAGAGGCAAACGTGAGCGTACAACATTGCTCCTTGTGCCTTCATCTTGAGCAGCTTCCGAGAGCCATATGGAGCTCGCTCCATTCGAGTCAAATCATACTTTACCTCCCAGTGACAAACACATGAGTGATCCCTTATGTTCCACTTGACTCAACTCTATTTTGCTACATGCGCAAAGAGAGTAACGCGTAACTTGTGATTGTGCTCTACCATGGAGTATTAACCTTATCATTGGGCCCATCAAATCATATGCTTTACGTGCTCTAAAACCACTTGTAGCATAATTGTATGATCACACCAAACCTTTCTAAAAAGTTTAAGGCGTCCTCTACGAACCTCAAGAAAACCACTTTCTCATTCTGAAATTCTAACTCCATCCAAAACTCAAGTGAAGCTCCAGAGGTCAATTTGTCCAAAAGCTGGAAATTGCACAATATACTCCAATTTGACTTAAATGAACCCAATTTAGCTCCAATTCAACTAAAATACAACCAAATAACTTTCAACTTCATTTTCTACATAAAAGCACATAAAGAATAATAAAAGATAATCGAAAAAATTACAAATCGTCATGTTAAAAATACTTAATTTATTAGTATAAAACTCACTCATCATTAGAGATCAACAGTGATGATCTTGCAAACGAGGATGATGAATATATCCTCAGAAAAGTAATCATTTAAATAATTAATTACATTAAGGGCAATGTAAGACTTGAGTTTGGGGGTGATATTTTTGGCCGTTGGTTGAACTTATTTAATTTGCATGTTTGTTAGGATGTTTAATTAGTAGTAATTGCATGTTACGTAGGATGGTGGAATAGTTTGTTTAATTTGACTTGTTAATTAGTAGTTATTTATATGTTTCTATTTACTGTTTATTAGTTATGTTAATATGCACTTTTTGGCATGATAAAAAAATAACATAAATACATAAAAGTAAATGAAATAAAGTAGTGAATTTGTGATAGCTGATGATAAAAAATAATTAGAGCATTCATAATAGTTTCTTTATCTCTATCCCTACTCTGCAGTAGTAAGTCATTCTACACAATAGAGATCCAATTTTTTCACTATGTACCCAACAGGTTCCTTATATTGATTCTTTAAATAATAAAATTTGAAATTTAAAAATTAAAATTTGAAAGTTCCAATAGTCAAAACATCAAATTAATAATAATCATATAATTTATAAAAGAGAGAGTATAATTTATCAATTGTATCTCACCGTAAAATAATTTTTATTTTATTTTAAATTTTAAATAATTTATGGAGTGAGTATTGAATGGATTATATATACAAATATACATAAGATCAATATTAACTTTTAAAAAATTAATTTGTGATACTTTTAAATTTAAATTTAAATTTAATATGATTCATTTAAAGTTTAAAAATAATAAATTTTATAATTAATAGTACTTTTATAATATTTATAATTATATTGACATAAATTAAATAAATTTATATCAATTTTAATTTGAATATGTTTGAAAATATTTTTTTAAAAATAAGTCAATATTAATTTTATAATTTAAAAATAAAGTAGTAAAACAATGTCAAGATGTGTAATATTGATGAGTTATCCATTTAAATGAGGGTGTGAAATGTCATTATGTATATATAGAGAACGATCTTTTGACTCCCTCATACTAGGGAGTAAAATCATATATAGGGATTAAAATAGATAGTTAAATAAGGATAAGAAAACTATTGGATAATGATTTATTGAAGTATTCTCCAAAATTAAGGATAAAGAGTTGATTAGGGAAACTGTTGTGGATGCTCTTAGACTTGGTTGAATGTTAGCAAATTTTTGAATTATGTGTTAGAGGTCAAATTTTGTGTAGTTATGATGTAAAGCCCCCAAACCCAAGGTCTACCTTCAAGCCCGGGTCCGGTGTTCTATGGTACTACCCATTCAACATAATCTTAAGACATAAATGTAATTACAATATTATTACAAAATATCACCTCTAATCCCATGTTCCAAGACATTTACATCTTCAAATCATAATATTAATGAATATTACATCATACAAATATTACTATTACAACATTCGATTACATTACACCTTGTAATTCTGTACATATAAATCTTCTTCTTTAACGAAACCCTTCTCGCTTAACACCATTTAACAATTCAAGTCTGACTGCTTTAGCTGTAAAAGTTTTAGATTTTTTGCAAAAGTGATCATTTAATTGCTTAATAAGTTATAGTAATTGAATAAACAACAAAATCAAGAATCAATTTATCATTCTATAAAAACTTCAATAGCCGAACAATAGTTATGAAGCAATTTGAATAAGTAGGAATTAAATTATATTCCTATCAATTAACACCTCCATCACCATTTTAAGAGAAAACATTCTCTAATCCTTTTAATAAAAGGTTCATCTGGACCTTTGGCTCTTCTTCTACTCATGAAGGTTGAACATTATTTTCTAATTGTAAAACTACATACCACTAACATCATATAAATTTAGTCACAGTCACCTAAGACCATCTCTTTTTCATATTTATTAAGAATAACATTATCTTATAATACTTCTAGGACTCAACACATCCTACAGAAATACATATGTGAAAAGAATCACATTTTCGACAATATATAAGAACAACACAACACAAGTGTTCAACAATTATCAATGTAGTGAACTGAGTGGCTCCCCACCTAAGAACTAATAAATTAGTTTCTCGTATAATCTACACTGTCTTGACAGTGAACTAGATCGGTTTCCTAACTCATCTTAAATCTCTGCCCATACAAAGGAGTCGTTCTATTCAATTACTACACTCAACGGTTAAAAAGCATATGATTGCACTTACACCTTAAAATTAATTAACACATTAACATTTTTTTAGTCAAAATAATTTTCATCGACATACTTCTTCACATCATTCGCTATTCCACGGAATTTACCATCTTAAACAGTTCCATTCTTAGAACTTATTTTCTTAAGTCTGTACATAAGTGCAGATACTTGTTAACAACCATTCTATTGCACGAAGTGCAATCTTATCTCTAACTGCTCACTTAGCATACTTAACTCATACATAAAATATTTTACTCATATAACACACATTCTTGCATGGAGTGCAAGATAACACCATCGTATGCCCAAATATTTGATTGGTATAACTATCTTATCATACTTCCTAGAATTATCACCGATAATTTCTCCAACAACAGGTATTCTATTCAGAATAGTTCAACAAATGAGTTAAACCGAATCAAATGGCTAATAACTCTTTTACATAAAAAATATTTCATATCACAAATGACATTCCATCATTTAAACACATGCCTTGCACAAAATAATAATATGTACAAGAATCATTCAAAATTTGCATAACACATAAGTTATACATTATACGGTAAACTTGCACAAATATAAATATTTGCACATATTAGGAAACTTACTCCATAAAATCTAAGTAAGTTTAGAAAACTTGCTTAATATCAACAATAAAACAAAAAATAAAATTGCATTGCACAAAATAATAATATGTACAAGAATCATTCAAAATTTGCATAACACATAAGTTATACATTATACGGTAAACTTGCACAAATATAAATATTTGCACATATTAGGAAACTTACTCCATAAAATCTAAGTAAGTTTAGAAAACTTGCTTAATATCAACAATAAAACAAAAAATAAAATTGCATTGTTTTATTTTCAGGTATGTTTATAGGGTTAAAGTTTGGTATCCCATCATTTTCACTTTATAGGTGTCAATGCCTAGCATGTTCACACTGGAATCGTTCCCCGTGTATACTATTCTACCAGTCGAAATGTGACGATATTCCACAAATTCACTTTGATTTCTATCTATGTGGTCTGTTGCTTCAGAGTATACAATCCATATATGGAGAGAGTGAGCAACAAAAATAGTACTTAATACTAAGCGCATAGATAGATTAGGAATATAAATTACCTTTTTTGGCTCAGTGCATTCACAAGTGAAGTGTTCCACCTTCCCACAGTTGTATGTTATCTTGGCATTTTCCTTTGTACCCGAACATCGCTTGCCTCTTTTTCGCTTGCCGACACCCCCTTTGTAACCAGCCCCCTTAGGCGAAGTAGGATTAGAAGATTTCTTCCCCTTCTTAACTTGGACCCTCTATGAGAGTTTGATTCAGCTACATATTCCCTGGAGGTCTTGACAACCTCGAGGCGCTCAACCTCGAGCTCCAGGTGATGACGAACATCATCAAAGTTTTTGATATTCTCATTATGGGTCATGTTGAACCACATATGTTCCCAACTGTCGGGAATAGAGTGAACCACCGCTAAAATATGATGCTCATTTAACAATTGAGTCCCACCAAATTTCAATTCTTGAATCATATTAACTCTGATTCGACGGTGCTGTTTCATGGTGTGGTTATCACGTTTTTAATAACCATCAAATTTTATGGCTAATTTTCTCAGCCTTGTCAATGAGATGCCATCAAACTTTGTTTTGAGAACTTCTCACATTTCGTGTGTCGTTGAGTATTGTTCATACTCAAACAAAAATTTATATGTCATGCAGCTCTGCAACGTTATGCGAGCGATGCGGTCCTTTTTGTGCCAACTTTCGAAGGTTTCAACCTTGATTGGATTGCATATACACCCTCTAGTTTTGTCATCTTAGACAACATGGTTTCTTCAACCTCTTGCTCTTTCAAGACCATCCTAACTTTTTGATGCCACACATCATAGTTATCTCTGTCAAACTTGTTTCCTTGGTTAAGGTATGCGAAAATATGTTTTGAAGCCATTTCTATTTTGAACTAAAACGAGAGAATTAATTAGAAATATTTATTGTTTACCACAAGATAAATTAGTCTTTGCAGCATGAATCAAATTAATACAAAAATAATAGGACATAGATATAGAAGGGATACTTGGTTAAGTTTAGGAATCAATATCCGTATAAATGCCCAATTATTTAAATTTAATTTTTCAGTGCATAAGACGTGCAATTTATGGAATAATTTAATTAAATTACTACTACTTAAATTACTCCCACTAGGAACAAGGGTACATGTGTAATTATAGCATGATAATTTAATTCCAAGAACCAACAATTAATATTTCAAAAATATTAACAAAGAGAATTAAATAATAGGCAATATTACTCAATTAATATATCGAGTATGATATAAACACATTGAAATACTTCTAAAAAATTTACAACTGTAGCTTAACAACACAAAAGGTTACTGTAATTTTTTTTTTAAATTTTTCTGATAATTATACTAATTATCACAATTAATTAACTATTGCATAATTAAATTGATAATTAACTAAAATTATCCAAATGTAATAATTTTTCCAAAAATTTCATCGGAAACATTAATTTTATGTCAATAATTAATTTTTGTAAAATTTCCAAAATTTAATAATCACAATAATTATTTATTAATTAATTTTCATGTATAAAATAATTAATAAATCAATTTTCTAGAAATTAAATAAAAAAACTAGCAAAACGAGTAAGCACGTGAGTCGGGTTTGGGTAGGGCAACCATTCAAGAGTGTGGGTCAACTAGCAGACGTGTGCAGCATACACATGCGTTGTAGAAGCTGTAGTCGCGCATTAGCTCGCGCGTAGGAGTGTGGCCATTGCAGTGCTCTGGCGTGCGCGTGAGCCACACGCCATCTTCCTGGACTCTGTTCGCATCGCGGTTTGGATAGTTCTGATCGACTCTATTTTTTTGAATCTAATGGTATGCTCAACTATCATTTTAGGAGCTCCCACAGAAGTGTTGTGACGCACACAAGTCCTACCGCAAGAGTGTGATTGCGTCGTGCCTTCAACTGCCAAAATTTCTAGAAACCAAGTTCACAACTCAAACTTCGGCAAAGCTATATAACACAATTTTTATTTGAATCATGCATATAATATTTCGTTGGAAAGCTTACAGGACGTACTACGCATACATACCAATACCACATGAAACAAACAACTATGCAGAAAGTTATGGCTGGTCAAAATAGGCAGTTCATCAACTAGGGTTCAAAATTTTTCAAATTACATATCCGATTGAACCCAAATTATACAGATCATATACATTATATATAGGCTATAACATACTACAATATTAGCCCCTAACAATAAGTGTAATGTACCATTGATGATATTTTCAAGCTTTTAAACATACATTCATGACATATTGTGAAAACAATTCATACATGGCATGTGACAACCTGAATTTTTATAAGTCATTAAAATAGGAATTTAATAATTAAAATTCTTATTATGAGATGTTTTGAGTTTGAGTATACGTGCTATATATTTTAAAATATGTGATTTGGTGTGACGAGAAATATATATTCATATATTGGAAAAGTGAGGTTTAATAGTTAAGTTAACTATTGAGGAAATTAAAGGAATTTTGTAATTAATTTTAAAAATTTATTGAATTAATTAAATATTTTAATTAATTTATTTATTGAAATAAATAAATAATTGATGAATTGTGTTGCATTAATTTAGTAATGAAATTGAATAATGGTAATTGTTATTTGAAAGATTTAATTTAATGAAATAATTAAATTAAATTGTTTAATATTAAAGAAAATAAGTATATTAAATAAAGCGATGTTTAAGTCTAATTTATTAATTAAATTAGATATATGATTATTTATTAATCATCAGAATAAATTATAATAAAAAAATATAATTATTATAATTATTATTGTAAGCTATGAAATTGGTTACATGTGTAGCAAATAAAAACTATATAATATAATATTATTAAAATAAACTAGTGATGGATATTTGTGTGTGGCCAAACGAAGCCATATGGCTTTTGGCCTAACATAACCGTAGACGTTTTGTTTTGTTAGTGGTCGATCGTGGGAGGCCAATTATTATTTTTACGCATCTTATTTTTCCTAAGGCTGACTAAGAAGGAGTGTTGTAGAAAGCAAGAGAAAAACACAGTGAAAGAGAGAATTCTTTGACTCTTTGAGATTGTCTAAAGGTAGGAGAAGAATTTCTAAGCCTTAACATCATCTCTTGATAACAAACAATCAAAGGAATAAGGTATAACTCTAATTTAAATTTATTTTTAGAATTTCTATTGATAATTATGTTGGATTGATACAAATACTTGTATATAAGGTGTTACAATCTATTAATCATTGTATATGAGTGTCGTGGCAATCGAATTCGCTAAATGTGTTTAAAACATGAAAATATAGCATGAACATTGAATGGAAACCCTTAAATTGATTTGTTAAAGTTTTTGGAATGTTAAAATTACTCTGTAGATGAGTAGTTCAGTGTTTCACGAGTTCATAGAATCGAAAACCAACTAATTCCGACTTAAAATGAAGAAATTATGAAGATTTGAAGTTTGTACATTGAGAAAAATGTTTCTGTGCGAAGCCAGGCGCGCAGCTGGGCGCTGCCAAATTGCACGGGCGTGTGGTATTTGTGAAGAAAAGGGGCGCGACCGCGTCCCATGTGTACTGAATGTGACTACTTTGACCAGTTTTGGTAAAACGGTCATAACGTTTTCATACGAACTCTGATTGAGGTGATTCAAGATGATCCGGAACTAGGACGAATAGACCTACAACTTTTGTTCTTTAAGTGTTTTAATTTTAGGACTTTAGGAAGGGTCAAAATAATCATTTGTAGGACTGTTGTGTTTTTGGGGGCAATCAGAGGGTGTCAGGCATGCACGTATGCAAGTGTGGTGCTCTTGATGACAAAAGATGTTGTTCTAAGTTATATAGCATTAATATTATGAAGTATCATGATGCTTAACATTAATAAATGATATATTAGATAAGTTGTATATGCATACTAAGCATACACAAGAGAGACAAATCGGGCATTTGACGAATGAACGTCGAAACGCCGTAACAAATGTTAATGAACGTAAAAAGTGTTTTAAGTCAAATGAAATGAACTTTATAAGGTATGAAATGGGTTTAATATAAAACCAATAATGATTCCTAGCAAGACTTAAACACTTGAATGAACTTCGAATATGAAATATAGTGAGCTATAAGTCGAAATTTAACACAATAAAATTGAACATTGTGTGCTAACTAATAGGAAAGATTATGAGATGTGGAGTAGAGTTTATATTACAATTGCTATGCATTTCTATGTGACTAATAGTTAATGTGAATGATTATATAATTGTGTAGGGCACGTGAAGTACAGATATCTGTAAGCTGTTAAACTGTTATTGGTAAAGAACGATCAAGGCAAATCTTTCAGTTCCTATATGCTATGTGAATTTGATTATTCTAAATCTTTATTGCAAAGAGCATGATCTGTTATATATATGTTGAATGTATGAAATGTTAAAGTCAACTTATGACTACGTTGTTTGAGTAAAGCATGCTGATTGAGTAAGGAACTCAATCTTTATACTTGATTATATGAACTGTAACATGTATGTTACGTTAGTCTAATGTTTATGAGATATATGTCGAGCATGTCATTATGTGCTACGTGATGCATGAAAACTGTTAGATTTTGCTGGGCTGTCGAGCTCAACCTTGCAAATGACCATTTTTGCAGGTTAAGGATTGAAGGTAACACTATGTGGTACTTGAAAGCTATGAATCAAATGTAATACACGAAGACTATTATTTGAGCTAAAGTTGTTATTCCTTTAAACCATGATTAAGGTTCATGAGATGTACTCAATGTTTTATGGTGTATACTTTATGTTGAGTTGTAAAGTTAAAGTTTGAGTTGGCCAATGTATAAAGGATATCGATTTGTTATGTAAGTATATATATACATTAACTCCGATAAAGTGAATCATGGATTATATATGATTCAAAGACATGTAGATGATAAAGGTTTTAATTCAGGGAATTGAAGTAAGAAGTTAGAAAAATTTAAATTATTCCGCATTTTATTAAGTTTAACATCGAATAATGATGTAAAATCAGAAGTTAGACGTGTTATTAATGACCGAAGTCGATAATTGAATTGTATAAATTTTGGAGTATTTACAGTTGGTATCATAGTTGTAGGTTATAAACCTTAAGTAGGAGTACCGTAGGCTATAACCTTAGAGAAGGAAGGTGAAGATAATGAAAGAATACGCTCAAATAGAGTTTGAACAATAAGAAATAATTTAAGAAATTTATATAGAAGGGATTAAAACATGCGTGAAAGGATTCAAAGAAGAATCTCGCAAAGTTATAAGGAGTATGAATATGGGGTTACCCAACTCCAATAATAAGAATGTAAGGTGATAATAAATAGACAATGTCTATAAGAAGAGAATGATAAAGAAGTTAAGAATAAAATATTTAAGTATGGTATAATTGTACTCTTTAATGGACCGATGTATGGTATCTGGGCTAAACGATTCCTTCATAGATCGGAGGTATAAACGAACTAGCAACTCGGAACCTAGTTTGTTGGTTGTTTATGGAAAACCACTCAGCGTACCATATTGAAACTATTAGAGACTCGATGTGTACTAAGTATAGAAAATGCATATGTATGATGAAAATATAGAACTTAAATGAAATGTTGAGCATTGTAAATGAAGTTAGAAATTCTTAAAAGAAGAATTGTTATATAAACAAGAGAATTCAAAGAAGAATCTTGAAGATAAGAAATGGCAATAGCCAATATAACAAATAATGTCGTAAATGATGAAAAAGGGAAAGAAAGAGGATCGTAAAACAAAACAGTCACGAACTAAGAAAAGAATTTTAAGGGAGATGATAAGATCATGACGTGATCTGTTTAAGTTATAAGAGAAAGATGGTTTGTAATGTTTGAATAATTATAGCTTGATGCTATGAAGATAATGTACTATGATATAGTACGAGATAAACTCACAAGGAGTTATAGATGATGTGATACGAGGAATTCATATCGAGCAAAGAGCAAGTTAAGAGTAAGATAGAGTTAGGTGGGATTTCAATTGAGGACTCATGTGATGGCTAAGTTGTACAAATCTTTGTATGTGCGAGGGTTTTGTGTTTGCACTCAGTTTATCACATTGATAATCATTGGAATGTTGGTGTTGCGCTATAAATGTATATGTGGCGAAAAGGTGATTCTTTTCTCATGTGTATGTTTGATAGTTAGAAACTATTAAGATTAGTCAAATATTATTAGGATTAGGTGCGGTTCTTAAAACTAATGCATATGGCAAGTTCGTGACTCACAATAATATGGTATGTTTTGAACCCCTCAGTGAATGGACGCCTATAAGTTCTTAACCCCGAATTTTATAAAATAAAAGTCTAATTTAATTTATGATGATTATTTTAAAATTTTAAATTGTTAAATTGATAAATGGTTAAACAAACATTAATAGGATAAATGAGCAAACAAAGAGGAAAGGAAATATATTTTTTTTCGCCATATGGGCGTCTAATTGAATGGATATCACGGGAGGGGTACACAAATTAAATTATTACTCCCACCCATTTGTTAGTCACGGGAGGATTAGAAGAATAAGAGAGGGAATTGAGGGGAGAGACAAAGTGGGGGACAAGGACTAGGAAAGGAAGAAAAATGAGGATAAAAAGGGAGAAAAGAGGGAGGAAGAAAAAGAAGAAGGAAGAAAAAAGAAGGGAGGAAGAAAAAGGAGTGAATATAATCTCTCCCACCTCCATTCTTCAGATACGAAAACTTCAGCAAAAAGAGAATAAAGAATAGAGAGAGAGAGAGAGAAAGAAAAAGATGAAAGAGAAGAAGAAGAAAATAAGAAAAGAAAGAAGAAATCAAGAAATCAAGAAAAATGTATGTTTAAAACCTTTGATTTATTTTTATATTTAAGGTTTCATGAATTTTTTATGAGGAGATTTTATTTATACTTGATTTAAATGATTTAAACTTGTATAAACAAGAATCAAATGAGAGAAATCAAGAAATCAAGTGAAAAACAAAATCTGGAAATTTTCATAAGAATTAGTTTACTACTTGATTTTGTAAAATCCATAACTCTTTGTGTATAATGAGTTAGAAGATGAGCCATATATCAAAAGAAAGCCCTGGAAATAAGCTAACCACAGAAATTTGAATCACTAAAAAATTCTTTGTGGATTTTTTGTGGTGACTTTTTGAGTGAAACTGGTGCGAAGGACTCATAGTCCGAAAAATCAGTGTTCTTGAACTCTATTGCATGAATTATAATTTTTAATCTGACCGTTGGATCATTGTGATTTTCAGATATGTTATGCATATATAAGTTGAGTACATGTCCACAAATTTTGAACCGTTAAAGTTTATTTTATGATTTGTTATGGATTTTGTGAGGTGACTGGTTTAGAAATTTTCAAGCAAATTTTTCGGTAAAAATATATCTCTATGTTAGAGTCAGAATTTGGGAAAACTTTCTTCTACAAAGTTATAGAGAATTAAATTTTACATGGAAGGACATAAGATCTGTAATTTTTCTAATGAAAGTGTTAATTATTGTGAATTATTAAAATTTCTGAATATTGGAGTTTATAATTAATTTATCAGAAAAATTATTTGGATTGAAATATTTTTACAGAATGCTTATAATACCATCTTAGAATTTCTGTAAAATTTTGATGAATTATTGAAAAGTAGAAGTAATTATTGCATTTTTAAACTATTTATAGTTAGTTTGAAAATAGAAGAAATTCATAGAAAATTCTATGAATGATGAAAAATTATGAAACTTGGTGAAAATGGTATAATATTTTTTTTATAATTTTTGGATAGTTTTGGAAAATTTTTGAATAACAGAAATATTTGTTATATTTTTAAGCTATAGTGAAAAATTATAAACTTTGTTAAAAAATATTATAATAATATAAGATTAATATATATGATGTTTTAATGATATAAAAGTATGTGGGGTTAGTATTTCTATTTTGAAGCTATTGAATGATAGTTTTTATAAATAGAAATAATTATTGAAAATTGTTAGATAATCTGAAAAATATGAAAATTGTTTGGAAAACTCAGAATCATATTTTTAAATATTTTAGAAGTGTTAGAAAGCTCATGAGGTGTCGGGATGTAAACGAACTAGTAACGAATGAGTTATGATAAAAATAAAAATAATATTTTTGTTAAAGTAAAAATGGTGATAATATCAGAATAATGTATTGTCATATATGAGGTTGTATATTTCTCAAGTTTTATTACTTACTTCTAAAGTTTTGGAATATGAATAATGATTTTATGCGATAAATAAAGACAACTTGATTAAATAATGAATTGTTAGTTGGTTTATATGTTACTCGAGATAAATATGATTTGGTGTTGATCCCTACTTTTAATAGAATTTAAATTGTTTATAGTAATGTATTGATTTGATTCTTACATAAGAAGTCACTATTTATTTCATTCAATAATTGTCACAGTAGTTATTGCACAGTGATTCATATTATTGATTCTTACCCAGTTTTTTAATCAATAATCGTCATAGTAGTTATTGCACAGTGACTCATATTATTTGATATGATATAATTAAACCAGTTGGCAATATTGTGAGTCTATGTTAATAATTTTGAATAATTGTTGAAAGATTGAAGATGTGTAAATAATTGATGAATAAAAGGTGTTGATTAAAGATACGTATGATATACAGATGTTTGTTCAATTATTTTCTATTTACAAAAGTAAGTTTGGCAGGACTTGCCGATACTCTACTTTTCTTAAAGTAGTATGGACCACAACTCTATTATTGAACAAATATTGTTAAAACGTGTACAAGTTGGTTTAATTTTCTCTGTGGGACCATAAATTCCACTACCATTATTATATACCTCATTTGGTTATTTTGTCAAAGCGTGTGTGCTAATTGTTTCCTCAATTTTCAGTATAAATAGGTTGCCCGGTTGAGCAACTAAACACACACCATCACTACACTAAAAATATAGAATTCTTTTACTTCAATATTGTGAGTATAATATTGTTAGTATTTCTATTGAGTGTAATGTTACTCCAAGTGTAGATAAGGAATGCAATCATTGTTTAAGTTGATCAATTTCACAGAAAGCAGAATCAAGTCACATGCTAAGGTAAGGGATATCATTATTGTTGTAAGGGGGTATCATTTTTATGGTAAAAAGAATATCATTTTTTCTATACTCCATATTATGATAAGATATTATTATTCATTTATTCGGTTTATCTTTAAATGGTGAAAAGTCCTGAAAGGATTAGAATATCCTTAATAGTTTGTGCTTCATTTATTATTATGTTATCAATTTGGACTCTGGATAATTAAGTTGAAAATCATTAAGATCTATGTTATCTTATTATTATGATGATTTATGTTTATTCATTATATATATCATTGTCATCATTCTCATGCTTATATTGTGTTGAAAGTCATCTATGGCCAGTAGTGCATAGATGGACTTGGTATGATTATGACCAGAGATTATTCGGTATAATCATGACCGTAATGTTACAAATGATGTGGTAAAAGTCATCTTTAGCCCGTAGTGCATAGATGAACTTGGTATGATTATGACCAGGGATTATTCGGTATAATCATGACCGTAATGTTACAAATGATGTGGTAAAAGTCATCTTTGGCCCGTAGTGCATAGATGGACTTAGTATGATTATGACCAGGGATTATTCGGTATAATCATGACTGTAATTGAAAACATGAATATCCTTGGCCCGTAGTGCATGGATAATTCGTGGTCATGATACTATTAAGCTGAGTCTCAGCATTATTGGTTTTACAGTTGTATATCTTTGGCATGTAGTGCAAAGATGGACTGTTGGTTGTTGGTTTTACAGTTGTATATCCTTGGCATGGAGTGCAAAGTTGGACCGTTGATTTACTTGATTATAAATATGAATTGTGATTTAATTATAATCTGTGGTGGTTCAGGTGAAGACAGGTGATGAGAGTTCTCTTTGTCTTGGGTATAACTAAGAACTGTTGATGAGTATTACAGGAATGAACTATTAACGATGGACTTTTAATCTAGGGGAGATAGTAGATATTATGTTCTACTTAATTCTTCTAATGGATTGTTGATTCTGCTACTATTATGGTTGAAAACTTTTATCTTTTACCAAATGTTCTAAATATCTGAATTCTTTTGATAATTTAATTATCTTAAGTCATGATATTCTTTACTGGGCTATTTGTGCTCACCCTTTTACTTCACCACCCCTTTTAGGTAATAAAAGTGTAGCTGGGATTAGTAAAGAGAACATGGGTATAAAGTGGTGATACAAATTAATCACAAGCCTAATCAAATTATGAAACAGTGTGGCATAATAATTGTACTGAGAACTTAAAATGTGTGTGACATGTTTTATACATCTTTTGATATTTTATTTTGGTGAACTATAATAGGGTGAGGCGAATGAGAATTTGAAAACGTCAAAAGTGCACTCCATTAGAATGAGGAGAACAGAAATCTTCTCTTGCCCCTTTGGGAACTTGATATATTTGTTGTTGTACTTTATATGGCATTGTAATAATTTAAATATAAATATTATCTTATTATATACGTAACAATATTTGTATTGAAACTCACAGTATATGACTCGTCGTATTTTGTACGACAATTGTGTAAATGAAGTTATAAGTAGTGTATTTTCTGGCGACCCAAGATTGGTGATGTATACCTATTTTAGGGGCGTTACACTTAAACTCATATTATTGTGGCAAGTTCCTGAACTTCCAATGTGCGGTAAGTTTGATGAACTATATTGGGTAGAAAACGGTTATAGTATAGAGAGCATTGATGAAGTTGAAGATTGATAGAATGGTTAAGTAATGAAGTAATGATTGAAGTTGATGGATACCTGAATATTCTAAATCTACTAGATATGCTAGACTTTCGAAATTTATTGACTTCGTGCCGATTATTATACTTTTGATTTTTGGAAAATGTTGGGTCACACTAGTGAACCAAAGAATTTTTTTTAAACAGTGCTATTATTCGCATATCTATGCTGTTTGTTTCGGCTAGATAAAAAAATAATATGATTTTTAAATTTTCAAAATACATTTTAACTTTATGTGTCGGGTGATATGATAAACGATGGATTCATCAATGCAATGGAACCTGGTGTTGGATGTGATCATACGATCGTCAGCCCACCATGGTGAGATGTAGTATGACAGCGTCATAATCATGACGCCGTAAAAAGATTTTTGAGATTTCTTTAAGATATGAGAATATATATATATATATATATATATATATATATATGTATGTATATTTCGATTGATGTCCAAATTGTTGTAGAAGTCTATGCTATTTGATTCAGCTAGATGAATATTGAAAGATGTTCATAAAATTCAAGCATTTCTTGAGAAGTTATGCCAAACCAACTTATTTTGGTGCGGATTCAGATGTTGAAAAGCTGAGGTGAACAACCCTGTAAAAAGGGACATGTTATCGGAGACAGTAGTTCCGAAAGTAACGCATATAGTCTTTACAATGTTAAGATGTAATACGTTGTGCACGACGTAGGGGTACGACAGGCTAATCACCTAGAGTACTTGCAGAGAGTGTTTTCAGTCTGTGTGATTGTTAAACATTCTGTTAAAGATGGTTTATGGTAGTGATGCACTGTTAAACCTGTAGAAGAGTTTAAGGTCCGTATAGTCTTATGAATGTTAAAGGTTCAAGTCAAGATACTTGATAACCTAGGGACGTAGTTCAAGGTCTTATGACCCCTCAACATGATTTGGAATCTTCTAAATTCATGTTATTCATATCGCTTCCCAATTATTGAGCAATTGTGGAATATTTTTATTATTCTAAAAGGTGAAAGTGGAAAGGATGATAAAATTAAGCAAAACATAATAATTTCAAGAAAGAATTGAAACTCCAGAAAAAGGGAAATGTGAAACTCTTAGAAGAGGAAGAGGTGAGAAATATGATGATCTTAGAAAGATCCTTAGAGAAAGAATTTGGTTGCAGAACCCAATGAATGAATAAAGTATTAACGCAAAAATCTATTTTGATAGATTGAATGAATAAAGATTAATAAACAAAATTTCGAGGACGAAATCCTTAAAAAAATGGGTGAATGTAATAGTTTGAGTGTTCATGATAATGATCCTTAGAGAAGGAAATGAACGGGTTAAAGAATATTTAATACTCAAATATAATTGAGTCTAAGTAAAGGTTATGAAATAAAACTTACACGAATTGTTATAAAGAATGGTGGTAATGGTAATAAATAAAACCTATATTAAGGTGACATGTTGAAGTTATTCAACGATAATTGTGAAAGAGATTTTGTGAAAACCATAGTAAGGTAGGGTGTCTGTGATTCCGAGGACGGAATTGAAGTTATTCAACGATAATTGTGAAAGAGATTTTGTAAAAACCTTAGTAAGGTAGGGTGTCGGTGATTCCGATGGCGGAATCCTTATAAGGAGGGAAGGATGTGACAACCTTAATTTTTATAAGTTATTAAAATAGGAATTTAATAATTCAAATTCTTATTATGAGATATTTTGAGTTTGAGTATGTATATACGTGCTATATATTTTAAAATATGTAATTTGGTGTGAAGAAAAATATATATTCATATATTGGAAAAGTGAGGTTTAATAGTTAAGTTAACTATTGAGGAAATTAAATGAATTTTATAATTAATTTTAAATTTTTATTGAATTAAATAAGTATTTTAATTAATGTATTTATTGAAATAAATAAATAATTGATGAATTGTGGTGCATTAATTTAGTAATGAAATTGAATAATGGTAATTGTTATTTGAATGATTTAATTTAATGAAATAATTAAATTAAATTGCTTAATATTAAAGAAAATAATTATATTAAATAAAGCGATATTTAAGTCTAATTTATTAATTAAATTAAATATATGATTATTTATTAATCATCAGAATAAATTATAATAAAAATATAATTATTATAATTATTATTGTAAGCTATGAAATTTGTTACATGTGTAGCAAATAAAAACTATATAATATAATATTATTAAAATAAACTAGTGATGGATATTTGTGTGTGGCCAAACGAAGCCTTATGGCTTTTGGCCTAACATAACCGTAGACGTTTTGTTTTGTTAGAGGTCGATCGTGGGAGGCCAATTATTATTTTTACGCATCTTATTTTTCCTAAGGCTAACTAAGAAGGAGTGTTGGAGAAAGCAAGAGAAAACACAGTGAAAGAGAGAATTCTTTGACTCTTTGAGATTGTCTAGATGTAGGAGAAGAATTTCTAAGCCTTAACATCATCTCTTGCTAGCAAACAATCAAAGGAATAAGGTATAACCCTAATTTTAACTTTATTTATAGAATTTCTATTGATAATTATGTTGGATTGATACAAATACTTGTATATAAGGTGTTAGAATCTGTTAATCATTGTATATGAGTGTTGTTTGATGATTAAATTTATGAAATTTGGGTTTATAGGGAGAAAAGTAAATAATAGGGTATGTTTATGAAAAATGGCTTAAGAAAGTACGGAATTTTATGTCTAATATGTGTTATAATCTGTAAATTGGTATTTGGATTATGTTAGTATGTTAAGAAATGAAAACAGCGTAGTTTAAATCGTGTTAATTGGTTAAGAAACGAATCCGTGGCGATCAAATTCGCTAAATGTGTTTAAAACATGAAAATATAGCATGAACATTGAATGGGAACCCTTAAATTGATTTGTTAAAGTTTTTGAAATGTTAAAATTACTCTGTAGATGAGTAGTTCAGTGTTTCACGAGTTCATAGAATCGAAAACCAACTAATTCCGACTTAAAATGAAGAAATTATGAAGATTTGAAGTTTGTACATTGAGAAAAATGTTTATGTGCGAAGCCAGGCGCGGGCTCGCGGTATTTGTGAAGAAAAGGGGTGCGGCCGCGCCCCATGTGTACTGAATGTTACTGCTTTGACCTGTTTTGGTAAAACGGTCATAACGTTTTCATACAAACTTTGATTGAGGTGATTTAAGATGATCCGGAACGAGGAGGAATAGACCTACAACTTTTGATATTTAAGTGTTTTAATTTGAGGTCTTTAGGAAGGGTCAAAATAGTCATTTGTAGGACTGTTGTGTTTTTGGGGGTAATCAGAGGGCGTTGGGCATGCACGTATGTAAGTGTGGTGCTCTTGATGACAAAAGATGTTATGCATCTTATTTTCCTAAGGCTAACTAAGAAGGAGTGTTGGAGAAAGCAAGAGAAAAACACTGTGAAAGAGAGAATTCTCTGACTCTTTTAGATTGTCTAGATGTAGGAGAAGAATTTCTAAGCCTTAACATCATCTCTTGCTAGCAAACAATCAAAGAAATTATGCATTCATTTCTTGTGAATGAAATTTTATCAAAAGTGAGTTTTCTAATCCATTTATAATATTCTAAATACCCCCTTCTAAAGGCACTTTTTCAATTTGAAAAAATACACTATTCTAAGTGTCACACTGGTTCAAACTAGTGATTCAAATCGAACCATTGCACCGGTTCAATATTACACCCATAAAAATTAGCAATCACACATTCAAACTAGTGACTCAAGTTGAACTATTACACCGATTCAATGTTACACTTGTTCAAACTAATAATTATATATTTACCATTAAATCAATATATCTATCAATTATTAAACCAATATAATATATTTATTATATACCAACAATATTCAACACGCCCTTCGCACATGTGATTAAAGATGTTGTGAAGGCTTTGTGAATTGGAACCATGCTTTTATGGTCAAAGCTCATAGTAAGAAATGGAAAATTTTATTTTCTCATTCATTTTTGTTGACATAATTGTTATGTTCACCCAATAAGCTTCAACCTCTCCTAGTGCTTATTTTAAACTTCTTTGACCTTCAGTGTCTTTTTGATAAGGTCTCATGAATCATCATCTGTGTTAGGAATAATCATGTGAATGATATTCTTATTTATGTATGATTTGATTATGATATAAATGAATGAATATGCAAGTATGCTTGCATTAAGAAAATCTATAAAGTCCTTTGATAGATAATATGAACATATGTACAAGGACTTAGAATGAATTGATTAAATATGTTAGGTTGATCCTACATAAGCAAAACAGCTTTGTGAAGTCCTTAAAAAGAAATGATGTACAAAGCCTATAAATATAGAGAGATCAAGCTTGTTAGGTTGATCTTATAATGTAATAGATAGGCTTGTCTGATCGTCAAGCACTGCACCAGAAATCGTAGTCTTCCAGGAGAGTCATGGAAAACTCGAGAGCTATCAAGGCAGAATCATAGTCTGCAAGATAGTAGATCTCGGAGTTCGTAGACTGCTAGGAGAGATGAGGAAGGATCGTAGTGTGTCGAGGAGAACTTCCTCATAGCCGTAGTCTGCTGGGGAAGTCATGTTCAGAATTATAGAGGTAACTTGTCTACGAGCCGACCGAGCATCTGCTGAAGCCAAGCCAAGAATTGTAGACCACACTCGGAGTCGTAGAGTCTACTGATCACATCAGAGGCAGAGATCATAGTCGAGCAAGATCAGATGAAGACAACAAGCATAAAAGACAACAATTATAGAGTGTCAAGATCTGAAATCGGAGTCGTAGTGTCTGCAGAACCAAAGCTGAATCATAGAGTGCAAAACTAAGACTTGAACAGAAGTGCTCACAATGCCAAGGCAGAATCGTAGAGTAAACACTATTCTCAACAAATGAGCACTCCTAGAATATCCAAAGTATGAAGCCTTTAGTTTGAGCTACAAAGATACATCCCACCTGAAAGAAACCAGAGAGCACTTAACGAATGACATGCAAGCTAACAGAAGATCTAAGAACCAACCTAATCAACATCCAGATTAAGTTAAGAAGCCATTCAAGATGAAGTCTTCCACAAGTTGATCAGAAGAAAACTTCGGCAACTGACTAAGGAAAGTCAGCAAGTGCAGTAGATGTCAAGTAAAGAGAAGACAATGATCTTGGGATTAACCAGGATCGTAGTGTTTGCCAAACAAAGTAGAAACTGATGAAGTGTACACAAAGATACTGGCCAGCTTATAAAGAACAAGGCTAAAGTGATTATGCATCGTGTCAGTCCATTGATGATAAGTGAAAGGGAGATCACAAGGAGAAAGCGAGCTGGACATGCCACAAATATGAAGTGTCTTGTTATTCAGAAGAGGCCAGAACAAGAAGTCAAGCTATTAGTTCCTAAGATCAGTCGAGGCAAACAGAAAGTGTAGAAGCACTGCACAAGAGAAGGAAGAGGTGTTCTACATTGAGGATCCAATGAACACTCATCAGGATCGTAGTGTTGTCTCAACCTGTCAATGAGCAACATTCTACAAGACGCACTACGATCAGGTCCAAGAACATATGCATCAGAATCGTAGAGTTTGGTCATCTAAAGATTAAAGCATTGACAATGGTTCAATCTGAATACTGATATTTGAACATTACTAGTTGAGAGCATCGATGCAAAAGGACAATCTCTGATGTTCTACTCGAGAAGTCAAAAAGAAGAAATAAAGAAGACTATCTTCTTAACATGGAAATGTGACAACTTTAAGGCGGTTGGTAAAATAGCAGACTGCTGTGTCAGTAAAGTCATAAAGGAACTGTCACGTCACATAAAACTGTCTACACGAAAAAACTCGACATATGTGAAGTAATTCAAATAACTTTCAGCGGCTATATCGCAATGGAAAGATTGGAAAGGAGTATAAATAAGCCAGAGCTTCAAGGATCAAAAGTTGCTGAAGTTGCAGAATCGTTGAGTTGTTGGAATGCTATTGTTGACTCTATGAGTTCCACCAGAACTAAACAGAATAAGTCTCAGTGACAGTGAGATTACAAAGGTGGAAGTGAAGCAGCTTTGAAGAAGGACTTGAATAGACTAAAGTTTCACTTAACAAAGATGAGAATACCACTAAAGATTGAAGCTAAGCTGAGAGCAGAGAAGGCCAAAATGATAGCATTCAGAAAAGTGGCAGAGAACAAAGAAGATCCAGAGAGCCACTCTACGAATCACCATGAACCGAAAACTGAAATAAAACAAGTGCAGAACTATGTCTGCAAACCAGTCAAAAAGGGTTCAGGGAATGTTAAGTGCCAGACGAAGTCTACCAAAAACTCAAACACTTAGTAAACCCAAATGGTGATGGTGCACAGTTAACATCAGATGAAGATGAGCAGAATAGAATGAAGATCAGCTACACCAAAGAAGATATGGTCCAGACTCGAAGCAGAATGCAAAGAGGACCACGCCAAGCTGCTAATTAAAGAAGATGTTCAAGCTTAAAGACATCTTAGCAGCAGGGCACCACCGCCAACAATAACTACAACAAGAAGCCAGGGCCTGAGGGTTCCTTGTTCGGAGGGACTAAATGAAGTTCCAAGCCTGCTGGGCTTGAAGAGTTCCTAGGGAACTAGAGGAGTTCCAAACCTGCTGGGCTTGAAGAGTTCTCAATGAACTGAAGTTCCAAGGCTGCTGGCCTTGAAGGAATCTTAGTGATTCAGGGTGTTCCCCTTCCTTAATGGAAATCCTGCTAATTCAAAGTAGAAGAGTGGATTAGGAGCTTGAGTCTTCGAACCACTTAAAATCCCTTGTGTCATTTGCTTTATGTCATTTACATTATGTACCTAACTACTATAACTGCTATGAATGTATTAACTGCTTATCACTTAACTAACTCTTAGAACAATGTATGTATGATTATGAATATATCAATGAAACGAACTTACTTGAACTAGATCTGTTCTATAGACTCGTACTGAGTGCAGGATCAGAGCGTGATTAACAACCCAGTGGTCCTTCGACCATTTGAGTGGTCCTGCAATTGTCTGACAGACTAAAAAACCCCAATTTTTAAACCACAGCACTTGGCACAGCGGTAAGCTTCGACCTAGGGTGAGACGTAAACTCGGACATCCTGGGATCGATTCCCGCCTGCAACAAGTGTGAGAATTTATATTCGCGTGGCCACGGACTGCCAGGGCAAGCCAAAATGGTTGTGTCCGGCCCGGGTGATTAGTTCGACTCGCGGGTTAGGAAACACCATGTTAGCAAAAAAAAGAAAGAATATATCAATGAAGGGGATCTTTTACTTATTCCGCTGTGCTTGAAAAGATCTTTATGTTTGTCATATGCTAATTCATTAGCAATACAAAATAAAAGAGAACAATATTTAAAATTAAAAAGGATCTATTCAACCCCCCCTTCTAGGTCTATAGTGTGCCTACTAGGAACTAACAATTGGTATCAAAGCAGGTTCTCATGCTATATTCAAAAGCTAATTGCTTTGAGTTTGATCCTAGGCACAAACATTATTCTAAACTTAGTTTAGTAGTAAGTCACTTGTAAATACAGATGAGCTCACAAGTTGAAAATATTTATTTATTTATTTATTTTGCTAAGCTTGGTTTGTTTGTAGAAAAAAAACACTATACAATGGCTCAGGGGCATACCCCAGGATATAGCAAATTCATCTGGTGACATGCCAACAGATGAGAGTACTACAAAGGGAGTGAAATCCCAACAAAATAAGAGATAATCCTCAAAAAATAATCAGTGCAATAGCCAATTACAAAAATATTGTCTAACATTTGTGGCTCTGTTAAAGGTGTTACTAGTGGAGAGACGAGCTTTAATGAACTGAATAACATCCGCTGCTATGCAGGAAGCAAGAGTTGAGGAAATTCTGTGGAGTCTTGCTTTTCTGGCTTCCCACACTTTGTAGAAGGAGATTGTAACAGATAGGCATAAGATGTTCCTTGTTAGCTTCGAGCCCTGAAAGGAGATTAATTAGTCAATAAGGTCATCCCATGGGAGTGGGACATTCCTAAAATTTGTCAGGCTGAGGACTTACCTAAGGATGCTTGAGGAGAACCTGCAGTTGAAAAAGAGATGGTCAAAAGTTTCTGCTTGTTGTTAGCAAAGAGGGCAGACCCAGTAACTTTCGGAATATTGGCTCGTACGATCATTTGTTGGTAGACGCTTTAAGATACCGAGCCACATGATGAAAGAGTATCGAGGGACATGCAAACCATGCCAGATAATGTTGTGCCACGCGACAGATGGTAACCTTGATCTGATGCATTCCCATATATGCTTGACTTTGGTTGCTGTGATGTCCTAAGTGTCCCACTTAATGGAGTCTGGGCTGCTGCAGTTCGGTGGGGGAAAGGAGGAAATTTACCTTCTGAGTAAGATAACATCATGGTGGTTGCTCTGAGGAAGGGACTATGCAGAGTTGATAATGATAGAGCAGACCTTTGCCAAGTGAGGAAGGCCGGAGTTGGAGATGAGACTGGGACTAGGATTAATAGCCATGCCATTAAGCCAAGGATCATACCATAAATCAATATTGTGCCCAGAACCAAAAAAATACCTTAAGTGTTACAGTGAAAGGGGTCTAAGTTTGAGGACGTATTTCCATATCTAAGAGCAGTCCGAGGGAGAAGAAATTTGCCAGAGGGACCTGCCTTTCAATATAGTAGATTTGATCCAATTAGCCCAAAGAGAGGTAGGTGATGGTTGGATAATATGCAGCAAGTGAAGGAGCATGAAAGCTTTATTCAAATCCAATAAATTTTTTAAGCCTAGTCCCCCTTCATTCGTAGGATGAGTGATAGTAGACCAAGCTACTTTTGCCCCAAAGCTGCTAAGATTAGTCCGTGTTCTTAAATGCTATAACAACAAGACCAATCCATGTCCACAGTCAATCTGTTAGTCTGAAGAGTAGATACGGGGAGCTTAAGAGGCATCAACAACAAAGAGTCAAGCATCCACCAGACTGAAAGATGAAAAGGCCATATGTGCTAAGAAGTACTCATTCAATGAAGAAAGAAGAATCTCTCAAATCTATATTTAGCCAACCAACAGCTGGATGTGAATCTTGAGGACTTAAGGTTATCAAAGAACTAAAGATGTCAAGATTCTCTGAGCCTACATCTTCAGGACTATAACTGATTTATCAAAGGACAACTGGAGCAACAAGCTGTCAGAAGTAAAGGAAAAAGTATGCACATCAATGCCTAACCTCAATATGTCAAGTTAAATAACTGTCAAGAAACTGACAATGTAAAGGTACGGTTCCTCATCAGTATAAATGTATACATCATATTGCACCACCTTATGAGTAAAAAAGTATTCTATCAAGAGACCATACTCTGCCTAAAAAGGAGAAGAGAGAAAGTACACGAAAGTTGGAAACTCAAATGCTAACAAACTTTCTCTCCATCAAAGTTTTAGGTTGAAGATAACACCTTGAAAGAAATCTGAAATAGGTCATAAGCACATCAAGGTTTAATTAATTTTAAGTGGAGAAATATTTGCTAATGGGTTAGTATGTATGTACAAACCTATGTTCTAAGTTTTTGATAACACATAGAGTATGATCAGTTCTACAAGAGTATCTTGAAGATTCGTAGAAACTGATCACTTCCATGAATCAAGCAGATACAAATAAGTGTTAGAGTTAATTCTCACTTATGAACATAACCAATCAAATGATAAAACCATCAAAGAAAAAGAGTTTCTTGTTAAAATGGTTAATCTTATACACACTCATCATCATACATCTTAAAAATGTAATATCTAAATTGGATAAATGCATGAATATGATTGGTGGTGATCAATATGATAAAAATTCAAACATATGAGGAACATGGATTTTGAAGGCTTACCTGGCAAGACCCATTCAACCATGGGTACCAAAAATAGAAATTTATATAACCTGCAGGTGCTTGGTCTATTTGACCACACTAAGGAATGCTAAAGCAGAAGACTTCAGTCAAGAGGATTCAAACCAGCAGAAGGCTTAAGACATTTCAGAAATGATTCTGACAAAATTTTTATTTGTCAAAGCATATGCTTGAAGATTACTGAGCTAACATGAATGAAGCTCACATGGTTGTAGATCTCTATATGGAAGCAGAACATTCACCCTAAGATAAAAAGGGTCATATATGCTCAATCATCCAAAGAATATCAGCTGAGAAGAACCCTCAAGGAACTCATTATAGAAGCAGAACTCCGCAAGCACACACTGTCAAAAGAAGAATACGTTCGTAGTATTGTCAAATGATCGTAGAGTGAATGGTCCTGATGTAGCAACCCCGAATCCGGGCCCCAAATCACCTCGGATCCGGTATACTATTTCTATCACTATTTGCGGAAGATATAAACATAAGTTGTTTATACAATACATTACACACTATTTTACCCAAGTCGAGTAACCTTAACTTAAACACCACTCATATAATATCTATTATACAACAATATTTATCACAATATATTATTACAAAAAAGCCGCACTTTATATCCCAAGCTGAACTTGACTTTAACCTTTTCCTGTATCCGAATACGTCCGCCTTATCTGCAATGTTTTATCATGATATAACAAGGGTGAGCATGAAAGTTGCCCAGCAAGTTTTAAATACAATAACATAATAATATATCATGATTGAAGAGTATGGATAATTGGTTGGCTATAATTCAACAATATGATTGTGAACTAGCAGAAACAAAATTTTGACCAAACAAGTAATTTACATGAACAAACATTTCTGAACCAACTGGTAATGAAGGTGATCAGCCTTTCATAGTTGACTTATACATGCAAGATGTACAGAGTACAATTTTTGTGGCAATCAACAACGATTAACCATCAGCTTGAATAAAACACTCTTATTAGAGTTAAGTATAAGAAAACTTGCCTGAACCGTTGATTACCGCAACGCAATTTAATAACGCTTTACCCGAAGACCTAATATTAATATATAGATCTCCAATAATTAGAATAATATCATCACAGTATAATACTGTTATATTTATATTCACAAAATAACCTAAACACATTATCACATAATCCTATCAGTCTATACATCACACATAAGACTTAGTATCAAGTCAAACTATTGTAGTCTGAGTTGAACCCGACACAATTCTAACATCCCGACGGTCTAGTCGGACTTTTATCGAGTTTAAGTTCAATTAAACTCTGTCTAACCACTTAACCATTAACACATATAATTTCTAATCAGACAAAACATTTTTTCTAGGATCGTAATAATTTTTGGATAATTATTACCATTTATCAACATTTTTCAATCCTTAGAACCGTATTTAAATAAATTAAATACCCCAAAATTCCTTAATCATTAATATTCATTTATTATAAAATATTAATGAAAATCATTAGATAATATTATAATATAATTATAATATCACAAAGTATTTTTAATACCTTAAAATCATAATTATATGATTTTTAAACCATTAAATCCATTATCCGATAATTAATATTAATATTAAAATATTAATATTTTCATGACTAATATCAAAAGTTATATTTTATAACTTAAAATATTTTTATATCACTTAAATCATTTTTATATGATTTATAAAACATTAATTCCATTTTTCCTTAATTTATTTAATATATATATTAAATAAATTAATTATCATTAATATTTATTAATTAATGAATTTTATCACAAAATATCAAAAGTTATCAAAAATAACTTAAAATATTTTCTTATACCATAATATTATTTTTCATGATTTTTCATGAATTAAAACTATTTTTAAATAATTTATTTAATATTATAATTAAATGAATACATACCATTTATATTCCAAAAATATTAAATATTTTCAAAATATACTCAAAATAGTTAAAAACTACTTTTCAGACTTTAAAATAATTTTTCGGAATTTATTTTGTATTTTTAATAATTAAAAACCATTTTTTTCTAATTTTAAATAAATTTCCGGAATAATAATAAATAATCTGTCGCTAAAGGCCTATAGCGACACTTTCTGTTGCTATAGGTGTTCTTGAGGATTTCCAGATTTTTCCGGCAGTGAGCGAGGGACATGGTTTGACCAGCAATAACTTTGTGGTATTAACGAATTTGGACAATCTGTAAGTTGTGTCTTGTAGAGGAAATACCAGACTACAATTACCAACAATCACAACCTCTAAAAAACATCAGATCTGGAAGAAATTAGCCATCAAAGTAGGTGTCAGAGCTGTTCTTCATGAAGAACAGTTCGATGTACCTACTTTGGACCTCTATAACTTGATGATCGTGTAATGTTTGTGCGATCTATCACTTCCAG
>JAINUV010000621.1:51236-94402 GCA_020205505.1 Panax japonicus
CTGGAAGTGATAGATCGCACAAACATTACACGATCATCAAGTTATAGAGGTCCAAAGTAGGTACATCGAACTGTTCTTCATGAAGAACAGCTCTGACACCTACTTTGATGGCTAATTTCTTCCAGATCTGATGTTTTTAGAGGTTGTGATTGTTGGTAATTGTAGTCTGGTATTTCCTCTACAAGACACAACTTACAGATTGTCCAAATTCGTTAATACCACAAAGTTATTGCTGGTCAAACCATGTCCCTCGCTCACTGCCGGAAAAATCTGGAAATCCTCAAGAACACCTATAGCAACAGAAAGTGTCGCTATAGGCCTTTAGCGACAGATTATTTATTATTATTCCGGAAATTTTTTAAAATTAGAAAAAAATGGTTTTTAATTATTAAAAATACAAAATAAATTCCGAAAAATTATTTTAAAGTCTGAAAAATAGTTTTTAACTATTTTGAGTATATTTGAAAATATTTAATATTTTTGGAATATAAATGGTATGTATTCATTTAATTATAATATTAAATAAATTATTTAAAAATAGTTTTAATTCATGAAAAATCATGAAAAATAATATTATGGTATAAGAAAATATTTAAGTTATTTTTGATAACTTTTGATATTTTGTGATAAATTAATTAATTAATAAATATTAATGATAATTAATTTATTTAATATATATTAATAAATTAAGGAAAAATGGAATTAATGTTTTATAAATCATATAAAATGATTTAAGTGATATAAAAATATTTTAAGTTATAAAATATAACTTTTGATATTAGTCATGAAAATATTAATATTTTAATATTAATATTAATTATCGGATAATGGATTTAATGGTTTAAAAATCATATAATTATGATTTTAAGGTATTAAAAATACTTTGTGATATTATAATTATATTATAATATTATCTAATGATTTTCATTAATATTTTATAATAAATGAATATTAATGATTAAGGAATTTTGGGGTATTTAATTTATTTAAATACGGTTCTAAGGATTGAAAATGTTGATAAATGGTAATAATTATCCAAAAATTATTACGACCTAGAAAAATGTTTTGTCTGATTAGAAATTATATGTGTTAATGGTTAAGTGGTTAGACAGAGTTTAATTGAACTTAAACTCGATAAAAGTCCGACTAGACCGTCGGGATGTTAGAATTGGTCGGGTTCAACTCAGACTACAATAGTTTGACTTGATACTAAGTCTATGTGTGTGATGATAGGATTATGTGATAATGTGTTTAGGTTATTTTGTGAATATAAATATAACAGTATTATACTGTGGATATATTCTAATTATTGGAGATCTATATATTAATATTAGGTCTTCGGGTAAAGCGTTATTAAATTGCGTTGCGGTAATCAACGGTTCAGGCAAGTTTTCTTATACTTAACTCTAATAAGAGTGTTTTATTCAAGCTGATGGTTAATCGTTGTTGATTGCCACAAAAATTGTACTCTGTACATCTTGCATGTATAAGTCAACTATGAAAGGCTGATCACCTTCATTACCAGTTGGTTCAGAAATGTTTGTTCATGTAAATTACTTGTTTGGTCAAAATTTTGTTTCTGCTAGTTCACAATCATATTGTTGAATTATAGCCAACCAATTATCCATACTCTTCAATCATGATATATTATTATGTTATTGTATTTAAAACTTGCTGGGCAACTTTCATGCTCACCCTTGTTATATCATGATAAACATTGCAGATAAGGCGGACGTATTCGGATACAGGAAAAGGTTAAAGTCAAGTTCAGCTTGGGATATAAAGTGCGGCTTTTTTAATAATATATTGTGATAAATATTGTTGTATAATAGATATTATATGAGTGGTGTTTAAGTTAAGGTTACTCGACTTGGGTAAAATAGTGTGTAATGTATTGTATAAACAACTTATGTTTATATCTTCCGCAAATAGTGATAGAAATAGTATACCGGATCCGAGGTGATTTGGGGCCCGGATTCGGGGTTGCTACATCAGGACCATTCACTCTACGATCATTTGACAATACTACGAACGTATTCTTCTTTTGACAGTGTGTGCTTGCGGAGTTCTGCTTCTATAATGAGTTCCTTGAGGGTTCTTCTCAGCTGATATTCTTTGGATGATTGAGCATATATGACCCTTTTTATCTTAGGGTGAATGTTCTGCTTCCATATAGAGCTACAACCATGTGAGCTTCATTCATGTTAGCTCAGTAATCTTCAAGCATATGCTTTGACAAATAAAAATTTTGTCAGAATCATTTCTGAAATGTCTTAAGCCTTCTGCTGGTTTGAATCCTCTTGACTGAAGTCTTCTGCTTTAGCATTCCTTAGTGTGGTCAAATAGACCAAGCACCTGCAGGTTATATAAATTTCTATTTTTGGTACCCATGGTTGAATGGGTCTTGCCAGGTAAGCCTTCAAAATCCATGTTCCTCATATGTTTGAATTTTTATATTGATCACCACCAATCATATTCATGCATTTATCCAATTTAGATATTACATTTTTAAGATGTATGATGATGAGTGTGTATAAGATTAACCATTTTAACAAGAAACTCTTTTTCTTTGATGGTTTTATCATTTGATTGGTTATGTTCATAAGTGAGAATTAACTCTAACACTTATTTGTATCTGCTTGATTCATGGAAGTGATCAGTTTCTACGAATCTTCAAGATACTCTTGTAGAACTGATCATACTCTATGTGTTATCAAAAACTTAGAACATAGGTTTGTACATACATACTAACCCATTAGCAAATATTTCTCCACTTAAAATTAATTAAACCTTGATGTGCTTATGACCTATTTCAGATTTCTTTCAAGGTGTTATCTTCAACCTAAAACTTTGATGGAGAGAAAGTTTGTTAGCATTTGAGTTTCCAACTTTCGTGTACTTTCTCTCTTCTCCTTTTTAGGCAGAGTATGGTCTCTTGATAGAATACTTTTTTACTCATGAGGAACCGTACCTTTACATTGTCAGTTTCTTGACAGTTATTTAACTTGACATATTGAGGTTAGGCATTGATGTGCATACTTTTTCCTTTACTTCTGACAGCTTGTTGCTCCAGTTGTCCTTTGATAAATCAGTTATAGTCCTGAAGATGTAGGCTCAGAGAATCTTGACATCTTTAGTTCTTTGATAACCTTAAGTCCTCAAGATTCACATCCAGCTGTTGGTTGGCTAAATATAGATTTGAGAGATTCTTCTTTCTTCTTTGAATGAGTACTTCTTAGCACATATGGCCTTTTCATCTTTCAGTCTGGTGGATGCTTGACTCTTTGTTGTTGATGCCTCTTAAGCTCCCCGTATCTGCTTCAGACTAACATTGACTGTGGACATGGATTGGTCTTGTTGTTATAGCATTTAAGAACACGGACCAATCTTAGCAGCTTTGGGGCAAAAGTAGCTTGGTCTACTATCACTCATCCTACGAATGAAGGGGGACTAGGCTTAAAAAATTTATTGGATTGAATAAAGCTTTCATGCTCCTTCACTTGCTGCATATTATCCAACCATCACCTACCTCTCTTTGGGCTAATTGGATCAAATCTACTATATTGAAAGGCAGGTCCCTCTGGAAATTTCTTCTCCCTCGACTGCTCTTAGATATGGAAATACGTCCTCAAACTTAGACCCCTTTCATGTAACACTTAAGGTATTTTTTTGGTTCTGGGCACAATATTGATTTATGGTATGATCCTTGGCTTAATGGCATGGCTATTAATCCTAGTCCCAGTCTCATCTCCAACTCCGGCTTCCTCACTTGGCAAAGGTCTGCTCTATCATTATCAACTCTGCATAGTCCCTTCCTCAGAGCAACCACCATGATGTTATCTTACTCAGAAGGTAAATTTCCTCCTTTCCCCCACCGAACTGCAGCAGCCCAGACTCCATTAAGTGGGCACTTAGGACATCACAGCAACCAAAGTCAAGCATATATGGAATGCATCAGATCAAGGTTACATCTGTCGCGTGGCACAACATTATCTGACATGGTTTGCATGTCCCTCGATACTCTTTCATCATGTGGCTCGGTATCTTAAAGCGTCTACCAACAAATGATCGTACGAGCCAATATTCCGAAGTTATTGGGTTTGCCCTCTTTGCCAACAACAAGCAGAAACTTTTGACCATCTCTTTTTCAACTGCAGGTTCTCCTCAAGCATCCTTAGGCAAGTCCTCAGCCTGACAAATTTTAGGAATGTCCCACTCCTATGGGATGACCTTATTGACTAATTAATCTCCTTTCAGGGCTCGAAGCTAACAAGGAACATCTTATGCCTATCTGTACAATCTCCTTCTACAAAGTGTGGGAAGCCAGAAAAGCAAGACTCCACAGAATTTCCCATCAACTCTTGCTTCCTGCATAGCAGCGGATGTTATTCAGTTCATTAAAGCTCGTCTCTCCACTAGTAACACCTTTAACAGAGCCACAAATGTTAGACAATATTTTGTAAATGGCTATTGCACTGATTATTTTTTTGATGATATCTCTTATTTTGTTGGGATTTCGCTCCCTTTGTAGTACTCTCATCTGTTGGCATGTCACCAGATGAATTTGCTATATCCTGGGGTATGCCCCTTAGCCATTGTATAGTGTTTTTTTTCTACAAACAAACCAAGCTTAGCAAAATAAATAAATAAATAAATATTTTCAACTTGTAGCTCATCTGTATTTACAAGTGACTTACTACTAAACTAAGTTTAGAATAATGTTTGTGCCTAGGATCAAACTCAAAGCAATTAGCTTTTGAATATATATGAGAACCTGCTTTGATACCAATTGTTAGTTCCTAGTAGGCACACTATAGACCTAGAAGGGGGGTTGAATAGATCATTTTTAATTTTAAATATTGTTCTCTTTTATTTTGTATTGCTAATGAATTAGCATATGACAAACATAAAGATCTTTTCAAGCATAGCGGAATAAGTAAAAGATCCCCTTCATTGATATATTCTTTCTTTTTTTTAACATGGTGTTTCCTAACCCGCGTCGAACTAATCACCCGGCCGGACACAACCATTTTGGCTTGCCCTGGCAGTCCGTGGCCACGCGAATATAAATTCTCACACTTGTTGCAGGCGGGAATCGATCCAGGATGTCCGAGTTTACGTCTCACCCTAGGTCGAAGCTTACCGCTGTGCCAGTGCTGTGGTTTAAAAATTGGGGTTTTTTAGTCTGTCAGACAATTGCAGGACCACTCAAATGGTCGAAGGACCACTTGGGTTGTTAATCCCGCTCTGATCCTTTCACTCAGTACGAGTCATATAGAACAGATCTAGTTCAAGTAAGTTCGTTTCATTGATATCTTCATAATCATACATACATTGTTCTAAGAGTTAGTTTAAGTGATAAGCAGTTAATACATTCATAGCAGTTATAGTAGTTAGGTACATAATGTAAATGACATAAAGCAAATGACACAAGGGATTTTAAGTGGTTCGAAGACTCAAGCTCCTAATCCACTCTTCTACTTTGAATTAGCAGGATTTCCATTAAGGAAGGGGAACACCCTGAATCACTAAGATTCCTTCAAGGCCAGCAGCCTTGGAACTTCAGTTCATTGAGAACTCTTCAAGCCCAGCAGGTTTGGAACTTCATTTAGTCCCTCCGAACAAGGAACCCTCAGGCCCTGGCTTCTTGTTGTAGTTATTGTTGGCGGTGGTGCCCTGCTGCTAAGATGTCTTTAAGCTTGAACATCTTCTTTAATTAGCAGCTTGGCGTGGTCCTCTTTGCATTCTGCTTCGAGTCTGGACCATATCTTCTTTGGTGTAGCTGATCTTCATTCTATTCTGCTCATCTTCATCTGATGTTAACTGTGCACCATCACCATTTGGGTTTACTAAGTGTTTGAGTTTTTGGTAGACTTCGTCTGGCACTTAACATTCCCTGAACCCTTTTTGACTGGTTTGCAGACATAGTTCTGCACTTGTTTTATTTCAGTTTTCGGTTCATGGTGATTCGTAGAGTGACTCTCTGGATCTTCTTTGTTCTCTGCCACTTTTCTGAATGCTATCATTTTGGCCTTCTCTGCTCTCAGCTTAGCTTCAATCTTTAGTGGTATTCTCATCTTTGTTAAGTGAAACTTTAGTCTATTCAAGTCCTTCTTCAAAGCTGCTTCACTTCCACCTTTGTAATCTCACTGTCACTGAGACTTATTCTGTTTAGTTCTGGTGGAACTCATAGAGTCAACAATAGCATTCCAACAACTCAACGATTCTGCAACTTCAGCAACTTTTGATCCTTGAAGCTCTGGCTTATTTATACTCCTTTCCAATCTTTCCATTGCGATATAGCCGCTGAAAGTTATTTGAATTACTTCACATATGTCGAGTTTTTTCGTGTAGACAGTTTGATGTGACGTGACAGTTCCTTTATGACTTTACTGACACAGCAGTCTGCTATTTTACCTACCGCCTTAAAGTTGTCACATTTCCATGTTAAGAAGATAGTCTTCTTTATTTCTTCTTTTTGACTTCTCGAGTAGAACATCAGAGATTGTCCTTTTGCATCGATGCTCTCAACTAGTAATGTTCAAATATCAGTATTCAGATTGAACCATTGTCAATGCTTTAATCTTTAGATGACCAAACTCTACGATTCTGATGCATATGTTCTTGGACCTGATCGTAGTGCGTCTTGTAGAATGTTGCTCATTGACAGGTTGAGACAACACTACGATCCTGATGAGTGTTCATTGGATCCTCAATATAGAACACCTCTTCCTTCTCTTGTGCAGTGCTTCTACACTTCTGTTTGCCTCGACTGATCTTAGGAACTAATAGCTTGACTTCTTGTTCTGGCCTCTTCTGAATAACAAGACACTTCATATTTGTGGCATGTCCAGCTCGCTTTCTCCTTGTGATCTCCCTTTCACTTATCATCAATGGACTGACACGATGCATAATCACTTTAGCCTTGTTCTTTATAAGCTGGCCAGTATCTTTGTGTACACTTCATCAGTTTCTACTTTGTTTGGCAAACACTACGATCCTGGTTAATCCCAAGATCATTGTCTTCTCTTTACTTGACAGCTACTGCACTTGCTGACTTTCCTTAGTCAGTTGCCGAAGTTTTCTTCTGATCAACTTGTGGAAGACTTCATCTTGAATGGCTTCTTAACTTAATCTGGATGTTGATTAGGTTGGTTCTTAGATCTTCTGTTAGCTTGCATGTCATTCGTTAAGTGCTCTCTGGTTTCTTTCAGGTGGGATGTATCTTTGTAGCTCAAACTAATGGCTTTATACTTTGGATATTCTAGGAGTGCTCATTTGTTGAGAATAGTGTTTACTCTACGATTCTGCCTTGGCATTGTGAGCACTTCTGTTCAAGTCTTAGTTTTGCACTCTATGATTCAGCTTTGGTTCTGCAGACACTACGACTCCGATTTCAGATCTTGACACTCTATAATTGTTGTCTTTTATGCTTGTTGTCTTCATCTGATCTTGCTCGACTATGATCTCTGCCTCTGATGTGATCAGTAGACTCTACGACTCCGAGTGTGGTCTACAATTCTTGGCTTGGCTTCAGCAGATGCTCGGTCGGCTCGTAGACAAGTTACCTCTATAATTCTGAACATGACTTCCCCAGCAGACTACGGCTATGAGGAAGTTCTCCTCGACACACTACGATCCTTCCTCATCTCTCCTAGCAGTCTACGAACTCCGAGATCTACTATCTTGCAGACTATGATTCTGCCTTGATAGCTCTCGAGTTTTCCATGACTCTCCTGGAAGACTACGATTTCTGGTGCAGTGCTTGACGATCAGACAAGCCTATCTATTACATTATAAGATCAACCTAACAAGCTTGATCTCTCTATATTTATAGGCTTTGTACATCATTTCTTTTTAAGGACTTCACAAAGCTGTTTTGCTTATGTAGGATCAACCTAACATATTTAATCAATTCATTCTAAGTCCTTGTACATATGTTCATATTATCTATCAAAGGACTTTATAGATTTTCTTAATGCAAGCATACTTGCATATTCATTCATTTATATCATAATCAAATCATACATAAATAAGAATATCATTCACATGATTATTCCTAACACAGATGATGATTCATGAGACCTTATCAAAAAGACACTGAAGGTCAAAGAAGTTTAAAATAAGCACTAGGAGAGGTTGAAGCTTATTGGGTGAACATAACAATTATGTCAACAAAAATGAATGAGAAAATAAAATTTTCCATTTCTTACTATGAGCTTTGACCATAAAAGCATGGTTCCAATTCACAAAGCCTTCACAACATCTTTAATCACATGTGCGAAGGGCGTGTTGAATATTGTTGGTATATAATAAATATATTATATTGGTTTAATAATTGATAGATATATTGATTTAATGGTAAATATATAATTATTAGTTTGAACAAGTGTAACATTGAATCGGTGTAATAGTTCAACTTGAGTCACTAGTTTGAATGTGTGATTGCTAATTTTTATGGGTGTAATATTGAACCGGTGCAATGGTTCGATTTGAATCACTAGTTTGAACCAGTGTGACACTTAGAATAGTGTATTTTTTCAAATTGAAAAAGTGCCTTTAGAAGGGGGTATTTAGAATATTATAAATGGATTAGAAAACTCACTTTTGATAAAATTTCATTCACAAGAAATGAATGCATAATTTCTTTGATTGTTTGCTAGCAAGAGATGATGTTAAGGCTTAGAAATTCTTCTCCTACATCTAGACAATCTAAAAGAGTCAGAGAATTCTCTCTTTCACAGTGTTTTTCTCTTGCTTTCTCCAACACTCCTTCTTAGTTAGCCTTAGGAAAATAAGATGCATAACATCTTTTGTCATCAAGAGCACCACACTTACATACGTGCATGCCCAACGCCCTCTGATTACCCCCAAAAACACAACAGTCCTACAAATGACTATTTTGACCCTTCCTAAAGACCTCAAATTAAAACACTTAAATATCAAAAGTTGTAGGTCTATTCCTCCTCGTTCCGGATCATCTTAAATCACCTCAATCAAAGTTTGTATGAAAACGTTATGACCGTTTTACCAAAACAGGTCAAAGCAGTAACATTCAGTACACATGGGGCGCGGCCGCACCCCTTTTCTTCACAAATACCGCGAGCCCGCGCCTGGCTTCGCACATAAACATTTTTCTCAATGTACAAACTTCAAATCTTCATAATTTCTTCATTTTAAGTCGGAATTAGTTGGTTTTCGATTCTATGAACTCGTGAAACACTGAACTACTCATCTACAGAGTAATTTTAACATTTCAAAAACTTTAACAAATCAATTTAAGGGTTCCCATTCAATGTTCATGCTATATTTTCATGTTTTAAACACATTTAGCGAATTTGATCGCCACGGATTCGTTTCTTAACCAATTAACACGATTTAAACTACGCTGTTTTCATTTCTTAACATACTAACATAATCCAAATACCAATTTACAGATTATAACACATATTAGACATAAAATTCCGTACTTTCTTAAGCCATTTTTCATAAACATACCCTATTATTTACTTTTCTCCCTATAAACCCAAATTTCATAAATTTAATCATCAAACAACACTCATATACAATGATTAACAGATTCTAACACCTTATATACAAGTATTTGTATCAATCCAACATAATTATCAATAGAAATTCTATAAATAAAGTTAAAATTAGGGTTATACCTTATTCCTTTGATTGTTTGCTAGCAAGAGATGATGTTAAGGCTTAGAAATTCTTCTCCTACATCTAGACAATCTCAAAGAGTCAAAGAATTCTCTCTTTCACTGTGTTTTCTCTTGCTTTCTCCAACACTCCTTCTTAGTTAGCCTTAGGAAAAATAAGATGCGTAAAAATAATAATTGGCCTCCCACGATCGACCTCTAACAAAACAAAACGTCTACGGTTATGTTAGGCCAAAAGCCATAAGGCTTCGTTTGGCCACACACAAATATCCATCACTAGTTTATTTTAATAATATTATATTATATAGTTTTTATTTGCTACACATGTAACAAATTTCATAGCTTACAATAATAATTATAATAATTATATTTTTATTATAATTTATTCTGATGATTAATAAATAATCATATATTTAATTTAATTAATAAATTAGACTTAAATATCGCTTTATTTAATATAATTATTTTCTTTAATATTAAGCAATTTAATTTAATTATTTCATTAAATTAAATCATTCAAATAACAATTACCATTATTCAATTTCATTACTAAATTAATGCACCACAATTCATCAATTATTTATTTATTTCAATAAATACATTAATTAAAATACTTATTTAATTCAATAAAAATTTAAAATTAATTATAAAATTCATTTAATTTCCTCAATAGTTAACTTAACTATTAAACCTCACTTTTCCAATATATGAATATATATTTTTCTTCACACCAAATTACATATTTTAAAATATATAGCACGTATATATACATACTCAAACTCAAAATATCTCATAATAAGAATTTGAATTATTAAATTCCTATTTTAATAACTTATAAAAATTTAGGTTGTCACATCCTTCCCTCCTTATAAGGATTCCGCCATCGGAATCACCGACACCCTACCTTACTAAGGTTTTTACAAAATCTCTTTCACAATTATCGTTGAATAACTTCAATTCCGTCCTCGGAATCACAGACACCCTACCTTACTATGGTTTTCACAAAATCTCTTTCACAATTATCGTTGAATAACTTCAACATGTCACCTTAATATAGGTTTTATTTATTACCATTACCACCATTCTTTATAACAATTCGTGTAAGTTTTATTTCATAACCTTTACTTAGACTCAATTATATTTGAGTATTAAATATTCTTTAACCCGTTCATTTCCTTCTCTAAGGATCATTATCATGAACACTCAAACTATTACATTCACCCATTTTTTTAAGGATTTCGTCCTCGAAATTTTGTTTATTAATCTTTATTCATTCAATCTATCAAAATAGATTTTTGCGTTAATACTTTATTCATTCATTGGGTTCTGCAACCAAATTCTTTCTCTAAGGATCTTTCTAAGATCATCATATTTCTCACCTCTTCCTCTTCTAAGAGTTTCACATTTCCCTTTTTCTGGAGTTTCAATTCTTTCTTGAAATTATTATGTTTTGCTTAATTTTATCATCCTTTCCACTTTCACCTTTTAGAATAATAAAAATATTCCACAATTGCTCAATAATTGGGAAGCGATATGAATAACATGAATTTAGAAGATTCCAAATCATGTTGAGGGGTCATAAGACCTTGAACTACGTCCCTAGGTTATCAAGTATCTTGACTTGAACCTTTAACATTCATAAGACTATACGGACCTTAAACTCTTCTACAGGTTTAACAGTGCATCACTACCATAAACCATCTTTAACAGAATGTTTAACAATCACACAGACTGAAAACACTCTCTGCAAGTACTCTAGGTGATTAGCCTGTCGTACCCCTACGTCGTGCACAACGTATTACATCTTAACATTGTAAAGACTATATGCGTTACTTTCGGAACTACTGTCTCCGATAACATGTCCCTTTTTACAGGGTTGTTCACCTCAGTTTTTCAACATCTGAATCCGCACCAAAATAAGTTGGTTTGGCATAACTTCTCAAGAAATGCTTGAATTTTATGAACATCTTTCAATATTCATCTAGCTGAATCAAATAGCATAGACTTCTACAACAATTTGGACATCAATCGAAATATACATACATATATATATATATATATATATATATATTCTCATATCTTAAAGAAATCTCAAAAATCTTTTTACGGCGTCATGATTATGACGTTGTCATACTACATCTCACCATGGTGGGCTGACGATCGTATGATCACATCCAACACCAGGTTCCATTGCATTGATGAATCCATCATTTATCATATCACCCGACACATAAAGTTAAAATGTATTTTGAAAATTTAAAAATCATATTATTTTTTTATCTAGCCGAAACAAACAGCATAGATATGCGAATAATAGCACTGTTTAAAAAAAATTCTTTGGTTCACTAGTGTGACCCAACATTTTCCAAAAATCAAAAGTATAATAATCGGCACGAAGTCAATAAATTTCGAAAGTCTAGCATATCTAGTAGATTTAGAATATTCAGGTATCCATCAACTTCAATCATTACTTCATTACTTAACCATTCTATCAATCTTCAACTTCATCAATGCTCTCTATACTATAACCGTTTTCTACCCAATATAGTTCATCAAACTTACCGCACATTGGAAGTTCAGGAACTTGCCACAATAATATGAGTTTAAGTGTAACGCCCCTAAAATAGGTATACATCACCAATCTTGGGTCGCCAGAAAATACACTACTTATAACTTCATTTACACAATTGTCGTACAAAATACGACGAGTCATATACTGTGAGTTTCAATACAAATATTGTTACGTATATAATAAGATAATATTTATATTTAAATTATTACAATGCCATATAAAGTACAACAACAAATATATCAAGTTCCCAAAGGGGCACGAGAAGATTTCTGTTCTCCTCATTCTAATGGAGTGCACTTTTGACGTTTTCAAATTCTCATTCGCCTCACCCTATTATAGTTCACCAAAATAAAATATCAAAAGATGTATAAAACATGTCACACACATTTTAAGTTCTCAGTACAATTATTATGCCACACTGTTTCATAATTTGATTAGGCTTGTGATTAATTTGTATCACCACTTTATACCCATGTTCTCTTTACTAATCCCAGCTACACTTTTATTACCTAAAAGGGGTGGTGAAGTAAAAGGGTGAGCACAAATAGCCCAGTAAAGAATATCATGACTTAAGATAATTAAATTATCAAAAGAATTCAGATATTTAGAACATTTGGTAAAAGATAAAAGTTTTCAACCATAATAGTAGCAGAATCAACAATCCATTAGAAGAATTAAGTAGAACATAATATCTACTATCTCCCCTAGATTAAAAGTCCATCGTTAATAGTTCATTCCTGTAATACTCATCAACAGTTCTTAGTTATACCCAAGACAAAGAGAACTCTCATCACCTGTCTTCACCTGAACCACCACAGATTATAATTAAATCACAATTCATATTTATAATCAAGTAAATCAACGGTCCAACTTTGCACTCCATGCCAAGGATATACAACTGTAAAACCAACAACCAACAGTCCATCTTTGCACTACATGCCAAAGATATACAACTGTAAAACCAATAATGCTGAGACTCAGCTTAATAGTATCATGACCACGAATTATCCATGCACTACGGGCCAAGGATATTCATGTTTTCAATTACAGTCATGATTATACCGAATAATCCCTGGTCATAATCATACTAAGTCCATCTATGCACTACGGGCCAAAGATGACTTTTACCACATCATTTGTAACATTACGGTCATGATTATACCGAATAATCCCTGGTCATAATCATACCAAGTTCATCTATGCACTACGGGCTAAAGATGACTTTTACCACATCATTTGTAACATTACGGTCATGATTATACCGAATAATCTCTGGTCATAATCATACCAAGTCCATCTATGCACTACTGGCCATAGATGACTTTCAACACAATATAAGCATGAGAATGATGACAATGATATATATAATGAATAAACATAAATCATCATAATAATAAGATAACATAGATCTTAATGATTTTCAACTTAATTATCCAGAGTCCAAATTGATAACATAATAATAAATGAAGCACAAACTATTAAGGATATTCTAATCCTTTCAGGACTTTTCACCATTTAAAGATAAACCGAATAAATGAATAATAATATCTTATCATAATATGGAGTATAGAAGAAAATGATATTCTTTTTACCATAAAAATGATACCCCCTTACAACAATAATGATATCCCTTACCTTAGCATGTGACTTGATTCTGCTTTCTGTGAAATTGATCAACTTAAACAATGATTGCATTCCTTATCTACACTTGGAGTAACATTACACTCAATAGAAATACTAACAATATTATACTCACAATATTGAAGTAAAAGAATTCTATATTTTTAGTGTAGTGATGGTGTGTGTTTAGTTGCTCAACCGGGCAACCTATTTATACTGAAAATTGAGGAAACAATTAGCACACACGCTTTGACAAAATAACCAAATGAGGTATATAATAATGGTAGTGGAATTTATGGTCCCACATAGAAAATTAAACCAACTTGTACACGTTTTAACAATATTTGTTCAATAATAGAGTTGTGGTCCATACTACTTTAAGAAAAGTAGAGTATCGGCAAGTCCTGCCAAACTTACTTTTGTAAATAGAAAATAATTGAACAAACATCTGTATATCATACGTATCTTTAATCAACACCTTTTATTCATCAATTATTTACACATCTTCAATCTTTCAACAATTATTCAAAATTATTAACATAGACTCACAATATTGCCAACTGGTTTAATTATATCATATCAAATAATATGAGTCACTGTGCAATAACTACTATGACGATTATTGATTAAAAAACTGAGTAAGAATCAATAATATGAATCACTGTGCAATAACTACTGTGACAATTATTGAATGAAATAAATAGTGACTTCTTACGTAAGAATCAAATCAATACATTACTATAAACAATTTAAATTCTATTAAAAGTAGGGATCAACACCAAATCATATTTATCTCGAGTAACATATAAACCAACTAACAATTCATTATTTAATCAAGTTGTCTTTATTTATCGCATAAAATCATTATTCATATTCCAAAACTTTAGAAGTAAGTAATAAAACTTGAGAAATATACAACCTCATATATGACAATACATTATTCTGATATTATCACCATTTTTACTTTAACAAAAATATTATTTTTATTTTTATCATAACTCATTCGTTACTAGTTCGTTTACATCCCGACACCTCATGAGCTTTCTAACACTTCTAAAATATTTAAAAATATGATTCTGAGTTTTCCAAACAATTTTCATATTTTTCAGATTATCTAACAATTTTCAATAATTATTTCTATTTATAAAAACTATCATTCAATAGCTTCAAAATAGAAATACTAACCCCACATACTTTTATATCATTAAAACATCATATATATTAATCTTATATTATTATAATATTTTTCAACAAAGTTTATAATTTTTCACTATAGCTTAAAAATATAACAAATATTTCTGTTATTCAAAAATTTTCCAAAACTATCCAAAAATTATAAAAAAATATTATACCATTTTCACCAAGTTTCATAATTTTTCATCATTCATAGAATTTTCTATGAATTTCTTCTATTTTCAAACTAACTATAAATAGTTTAAAAATGCAATAATTACTTCTACTTTTCAATAATTCATCAAAATTTTACAGAAATTCTAAGATGGTATTATAAGCATTCTGTAAAAATATTTCAATCCAAATAATTTTTCTGATAAATTAATTATAAACTCCAATATTCAGAAATTTTAATAATTCACAATAATTAACACTTTCATTAGAAAAATTACAGATCTTATGTCCTTCCATGTAAAATTTAATTCTCTATAACTTTGTAGAAGAAAGTTTTCCCAAATTCTGACTCTAACATAGAGATATATTTTTACCGAAAAATTTGCTTGAAAATTTCTAAACCAGTCACCTCACAAAATCCATAACAAATCATAAAATAAACTTTAACGGTTCAAAATTTGTGGACATGTACTCAACTTATATATGCATAACATATCTGAAAATCACAATGATCCAACGGTCAGATTAAAAATTATAATTCATGCAATAGAGTTTAAGAACACTGATTTTTCGGACTATGAGTCCTTCGCACCAGTTTCACTCAAAAAGTCACCACAAAAAATCCACAAAGAATTTTTTAGTGATTCAAATTTCTGTGGTTAGCTTACTTCCAGGGCTTTCTTTTGATATATGGCTCATCTTCTAACTCATTATACACAAAGAGTTATGGATTTTACAAAATCAAGTAGTAAACTAATTCTTATGAAAATTTCCAGATTTTGTTTTTCACTTGATTTCTTGATTTCTCTCATTTGATTCTTGTTTATACAAGTTTAAATCATTTAAATCAAGTATAAATAAAATCTCCTCATAAAAAATTCATGAAACCTTAAATATAAAAATAAATCAAAGGTTTTAAACATACATTTTTCTTGATTTCTTGATTTCTTCTTTCTTTTCTTATTTTCTTCTTCTTCTCTTTCATCTTTTTCTTTCTCTCTCTCTCTCTCTCTATTCTTTATTCTCTTTTTGCTGAAGTTTTCGTATCTGAAGAATGGAGGTGGGAGAGATTATATTCACTCCTTTTTCTTCCTCCCTTCTTTTTTCTTCCTTCTTCTTTTTCTTCCTCCCTCTTTTCTCCCTTTTCATCCTCATTTTTCTTCCTTTCCTAGTCCTTGTCCCCCACTTTGTCTCTCCCCTCAATTCCCTCTCTTATTCTTCTAATCCTCCCGTGACTAACAAATGGGTGGGAGTAATAATTTAATTTGTGTACCCCTCCCGTGATATCCATTCAATTAGACGCCCATATGGCGAAAAAAAATATATTTCCTTTCCTCTTTGTTTGCTCATTTATCCGATTAATGTTTGTTTAACCATTTATCAATTTAACAATTTAAAATTTTAAAATAATCATCATAAATTAAATTAGACTTTTATTTTATAAAATTCGGGGTTAAGAACTTATAGGCGTCCATTCACTGAGGGGTTCAAAACATACCATATTATTGTGAGTCACGAACTTGCCATATGCATTAGTTTTAAGAACCGCACCTAATCCTAATAATATTTGACTAATCTTAATAGTTTCTAACTATCAAACATACACATGAGAAAAGAATCACCTTTTCGCCACATATACATTTATAGCGCAACACCAACATTCCAATGATTATCAATGTGATAAACTGAGTGCAAACACAAAACCCTCGCCCATACAAAGATTTGTACAACTTAGCCATCACATGAGTCCTCAATTGAAATCCCACCTAACTCTATCTTACTCTTAACTTGCTCTTTGCTCGATATGAATTCCTCGTATCACATCATCTATAACTCCTTGTGAGTTTATCTCGTACTATATCATAGTACATTATCTTCATAGCATCAAGCTATAATTATTCAAACATTACAAACCATCTTTCTCTTATAACTTAAACAGATCATGTCATGATCTTATCATCTCCCTTAAAATTCTTTTCTTAGTTCGTGACTGTTTTGTTTTACGATCCTCTTTCTTTCCCTTTTTCATCATTTACGACATTATTTGTTATATTGGCTATTGCCATTTCTTATCTTCAAGATTCTTCTTTGAATTCTCTTGTTTATATAACAATTCTTCTTTTAAGAATTTCTAACTTCATTTACAATGCTCAACATTTCATTTAAGTTCTATATTTTCATCATACATATGCATTTTCTATACTTAGTACACATCGAGTCTCTAATAGTTTCAATATGGTACGCTGAGTGGTTTTCCATAAACAACCAACAAACTAGGTTCCGAGTTGCTAGTTCGTTTATACCTCCGATCTATGAAGGAATCGTTTAGCCCAGATACCATACATCGGTCCATTAAAGAGTACAATTATACCATACTTAAATATAACTTTTTATTCTTAACTTCTTTATCATTCTCTTCTTATAGACATTGTCTATTTATTATCACCTTACATTCTTATTATTGGAGTTGGGTAACCCCATATTCATACTCCTTATAACTTTGCGAGATTCTTCTTTGAATCCTTTCACGCATGTTTTAATCCCTTCTATATAAATTTCTTAAATTATTTCTTATTGTTCAAACTCTATTTGAGCGTATTCTTTCATTATCTTCACCTTCCTTCTCTAAGGTTATAGCCTACGGTACTCCTACTTAAGGTTTATAACCTACAACTATGATACCAACTGTAAATACTCCAAAATTTATACAATTCAATTATCGACTTCGGTCATTAATAACACGTCTAACTTCTGATTTTACATCATTATTCGATGTTAAACTTAATAAAATGCGGAATAATTTAAATTTTTCTAACTTCTTACTTCAATTCCCTGAATTAAAACCTTTATCATCTACATGTCTTTGAATCATATATAATCCATGATTCACTTTATCGGAGTTAATGTATATATATACTTACATAACAAATCGATATCCTTTATACATTGGCCAACTCAAACTTTAACTTTACAACTCAACATAAAGTATACACCATAAAACATTGAGTACATCTCATGAACCTTAATCATGGTTTAAAGGAATAACAACTTTAGCTCAAATAATAGTCTTCGTGTATTACATTTGATTCATAGCTTTCAAGTACCACATAGTGTTACCTTCAATCCTTAACCTGCAAAAATGGTCATTTGCAAGGTTGAGCTCGACAGCCCAGCAAAATCTAACAGTTTTCATGCATCACGTAGCACATAATGACATGCTCGACATATATCTCATAAACATTAGACTAACGTAACATACATGTTACAGTTCATATAATCAAGTATAAAGATTGAGTTCCTTACTCAATCAGCATGCTTTACTCAAACAACGTAGTCATAAGTTGACTTTAACATTTCATACATTCAACATATATATAACAGATCATGCTCTTTGCAATAAAGATTTAGAATAATCAAATTCACATAGCATATAGGAACTGAAAGATTTGCCTTGATCGTTCTTTACCAATAACAGTTTAACAGCTTACAGATATCTGCACTTCACGTGCCCTACACAATTATATAATCATTCACATTAACTATTAGTCACATAGAAATGCATAGCAATTGTAATATAAACTCTACTCCACATCTCATAATCTTTCCTATTAGTTAGCACACAATGTTCAATTTTATTGTGTTAAATTTCGACTTATAGCTCACTATATTTCATATTCGAAGTTCATTCAAGTGTTTAAGTCTTGCTAGGAATCATTATTGGTTTTATATTAAACCCATTTCATACCTTATAAAGTTCATTTCATTTGACTTAAAACACTTTTTACGTTCATTAACATTTGTTACGGCGTTTCGACGTTCATTCGTCAAATGCCCGATTTGTCTCTCTTGTGTATGCTTAGTATGCATATACAACTTATCTAATATATCATTTATTAATGTTAAGCATCATGATACTTCATAATATTAATGCTATATAACTTAGAACAACATCTTTTGTCATCAAGAGCACCACACTTGCATACGTGCATGCCTGACACCCTCTGATTGCCCCCAAAAACACAACAGTCCTACAAATGATTATTTTGACCCTTCCTAAAGTCCTAAAATTAAAACACTTAAAGAACAAAAGTTGTAGGTCTATTCGTCCTAGTTCCGGATCATCTTGAATCACCTCAATCAGAGTTCGTATGAAAACGTTATGACCGTTTTACCAAAACTGGTCAAAGTAGTCACATTCAGTACACATGGGACGCGGTCGCGCCCCTTTTCTTCACAAATACCACACGCCCGTGCAATTTGGCAGCGCCCAGCTGCGCGCCTGGCTTCGCACAGAAACATTTTTCTCAATGTACAAACTTCAAATCTTCATAATTTCTTCATTTTAAGTCGGAATTAGTTGGTTTTCGATTCTATGAACTCGTGAAACACTGAACTACTCATCTACAGAGTAATTTTAACATTCCAAAAACTTTAACAAATCAATTTAAGGGTTTCCATTCAATGTTCATGCTATATTTTCATGTTTTAAACACATTTAGCGAATTCGATTGCCACGACACTCATATACAATGATTAATAGATTGTAACACCTTATATACAAGTATTTGTATCAATCCAACATAATTATCAATAGAAATTCTAAAAATAAAGTTAAAATTAGAGTTATACCTTATTCCTTTGATTGTTTGTTATCAAGAGATGATGTTAAGGCTTAGAAATTCTTCTCCTACCTTTAGACAATCTCAAAGAGTCAAAGAATTCTCTCTTTCACTGTGTTTTTCTCTTGCTTTCTACAACACTCCTTCTTAGTCAGCCTTAGGAAAAATAAGATGCGTAAAAATAATAATTGGCCTCCCACGATCGACCACTAACAAAACAAAACGTCTACGGTTATGTTAGGCCAAAAGCCATATGGCTTCGTTTGGCCACACACAAATATCCATCACTAGTTTATTTTAATAATATTATATTATATAGTTTTTATTTGCTACACATGTAACCAATTTCATAGCTTACAATAATAATTATAATAATTATATTTTTTTATTATAATTTATTCTGATGATTAATAAATAATCATATATCTAATTTAATTAATAAATTAGACTTAAACATCGCTTTATTTAATATACTTATTTTCTTTAATATTAAACAATTTAATTTAATTATTTCATTAAATTAAATCTTTCAAATAACAATTACCATTATTCAATTTCATTACTAAATTAATGCAACACAATTCATCAATTATTTATTTATTTCAATAAATAAATTAATTAAAATATTTAATTAATTCAATAAATTTTTAAAATTAATTACAAAATTCCTTTAATTTCCTCAATAGTTAACTTAACTATTAAACCTCACTTTTCCAATATATGAATATATATTTCTCGTCACACCAAATCACATATTTTAAAATATATAGCACGTATACTCAAACTCAAAACATCTCATAATAAGAATTTTAATTATTAAATTCCTATTTTAATGACTTATAAAAATTCAGGTTGTCACATGCCATGTATGAATTGTTTTCACAATATGTCATGAATGTATGTTTAAAAGCTTGAAAATATCATCAATGGTACATTACACTTATTGTTAGGGGCTAATATTGTAGTATGTTATAGCCTATATATAATGTATATGATCTGTATAATTTGGGTTCAATCGGATATGTAATTTGAAAAATTTTGAACCCTAGTTGATGAACTGCCTATTTTGACCAGCCATAACTTTCTGCATAGTTGTTTGTTTCATGTGGTATTGGTATGTATGCGTAGTACGTCCTGTAAGCTTTCCAACGAAATATTATATGCATGATTCAAATAAAAATTGTGTTATATAGCTTTGCCGAAGTTTGAGTTGTGAACTTGGTTTCTAGAAATTTTGGCAGTTGAAGGCACGATGCAATCACACTCTTGCGGTAGGACTTGTGTGCGTCACAACACTTCTGTGGGAGCTCCTAAAATGATAGTTGAGCATACCATTAGATTCAAAAAAATAGAGTCGATCAGAACTATCCAAACCGCGATGCGAACGGAGTCCAGGAAGATGGCGTGTGGCTCACGCGCACGCCAGAGCACTGCAATGGCCACACTCCTACGCGCGAGCTAATGCGCGACTACAGCTTCTACAACGCATGTGTATGCTGCACACGTCTGCTGGTTGACCCACACTCTTGAATGGTTGCCCTACCCAAACCCGACTCACGTGCTTACTCGTTTTGCTAGTTTTTTTATTTAATTTCTAGAAAATTGATTTATTAATTATTTTATACATGAAAATTAATTAATAAATAATTATTGTGATTATTAAATTTTGGAAATTTTACAAAAATTAATTATTGACATAAAATTAATGTTTCCGATGAAATTTTTGGAAAAATTATTACATTTGGATAATTTTAGTTAATTATCAATTTAATTATGCAATAGTTAATTAATTGTGATAATTAGTATAATTATCAGAAAAATTTAAAAAAAAAATTACAGTAACCTTTTGTGTTGTTAAGCTACAGTTGTAAATTTTTTAGAAGTATTTCAATGTGTTTATATCATACTCGATATATTAATTGAGTAATATTGCCTATTATTTAATTCTCTTTGTAATATTTTTGAAATATTAATTGTTGGTTCTTGGAATTAAATTATCATGCTATAATTACACATGTACCCTTGTTCCTAGTGGGAGTAATTTAAGTAGTAGTAATTTAATTAAATTATTCCATAAATTGCACGTCTTATGCACTGAAAAATTAAATTTAAATAATTGGGCATTTATACAGATATTGATTCCTAAACTTAACCAAGTATCCCTTCTATATCTATGTCCTATTATTTTTGTATTAATTTGATTCATGCTGCAAAGACTAATTTATCTTGTGGTAAACAATAAATATTTCTAATTAATTCTCTCGTTTTAGTTCAAAATAGAAATGGCTTCAAAACATATTTTCGCATACCTTAACCAAGGAAACAAGTTTGACAGAGATAACTATGATGTGTGGCATCAAAAAGTTAGGATGGTCTTGAAAGAGCAAGAGGTTGAAGAAACCATGTTGTCTAAGATGACAAAACTAGAGGGTGTATATGCAATCCAATCAAGGTTGAAACCTTCGAAAGTTGGCACAAAAAGGACCGCATCGCTCGCATAACGTTGCAGAGCTGCATGACATATAAATTTTTGTTTGAGTATGAACAATACTCAACGACACACGAAATGTGAGAAGTTCTCAAAACAAAGTTTGATGGCATCTCATTGACAAGGCTGAGAAAATTAGCCATAAAATTTGATGGTTATTAAAAACGTGATAACCACACCATGAAACAGCACCGTCGAATCAGAGTTAATATGATTCAAGAATTGAAATTTGGTGGGACTCAATTGTTAAATGAGCATCATATTTTAGCGGTGGTTCACTCTATTCCCGACAGTTGGGAACATATGTGGTTCAACATGACCCATAATGAGAATATCAAAAACTTTGATGATGTTCGTCATCACCTGGAGCTCGAGGTTGAGCGCCTCGAGGTTGTCAAGACCTCCAGGGAATATGTAGCTGAATCAAACTCTCATAGAGGGTCCAAGTTAAGAAGGGGAAGAAATCTTCTAATCCTACTTCGCCTAAGGGGGCTGGTTACAAAGGGGGTGTCGGCAAGCGAAAAAGAGGCAAGCGATGTTCGGGTACAAAGGAAAATGCCAAGATAACATACAACTGTGGGAAGGTGGAACACTTCACTTGTGAATGCACTGAGCCAAAAAAGGTAATTTATATTCCTAATCTATCTATGCGCTTAGTATTAAGTACTATTTTTGTTGCTCACTCTCTCCATATATGGATTGTATACTCTGAAGCAACAGACCACATAGATAGAAATAAAAGTGAATTTGTGGAATATCGTCACATTTCGACTGGTAGAATAGTATACACGGGGAACGATTCCAGTGTGAACATGCTAGGCATTGACACCTATAAAGTGAAAATGATGGGATACCAAACTTTAACCCTATAAACATACCTGAAAATAAAACAATGCAATTTTATTTTTTGTTTTATTGTTGATATTAAGCAAGTTTTCTAAACTTACTTAGATTTTATGGAGTAAGTTTCCTAATATGTGCAAATATTTATATTTGTGCAAGTTTACCGTATAATGTATAACTTATGTGTTATGCAAATTTTGAATGATTCTTGTACATATTATTATTTTGTGCAATGCAATTTTATTTTTTGTTTTATTGTTGATATTAAGCAAGTTTTCTAAACTTACTTAGATTTTATGGAGTAAGTTTCCTAATATGTGCAAATATTTATATTTGTGCAAGTTTACCGTATAATGTATAACTTATGTGTTATGCAAATTTTGAATGATTCTTGTACATATTATTATTTTGTGCAAGGCATGTGTTTAAATGATGGAATGTCATTTGTGATATGAAATATTTTTTATGTAAAAGAGTTATTAGCCATTTGATTCGGTTTAACTCATTTGTTGAACTATTCTGAATAGAATACCTGTTGTTGGAGAAATTATCGGTGATAATTCTAGGAAGTATGATAAGATAGTTATACCAATCAAATATTTGGGCATACGATGGTGTTATCTTGCACTCCATGCAAGAATGTGTGTTATATGAGTAAAATATTTTATGTATGAGTTAAGTATGCTAAGTGAGCAGTTAGAGATAAGATTGCACTTCGTGCAATAGAATGGTTGTTAACAAGTATCTGCACTTATGTACAGACTTAAGAAAATAAGTTCTAAGAATGGAACTGTTTAAGATGGTAAATTCCGTGGAATAGCGAATGATGTGAAGAAGTATGTCGATGAAAATTATTTTGACTAAAAAAATGTTAATGTGTTAATTAATTTTAAGGTGTAAGTGCAATCATATGCTTTTTAACCGTTGAGTGTAGTAATTGAATAGAACGACTCCTTTGTATGGGCAGAGATTTAAGATGAGTTAGGAAACCGATCTAGTTCACTGTCAAGACAGTGTAGATTATACGAGAAACTAATTTATTAGTTCTTAGGTGGGGAGCCACTCAGTTCACTACATTGATAATTGTTGAACACTTGTGTTGTGTTGTTCTTATATATTGTCGAAAATGTGATTCTTTTCACATATGTATTTCTGTAGGATGTGTTGAGTCCTAGAAGTATTATAAGATAATGTTATTCTTAATAAATATGAAAAAGAGATGGTCTTAGGTGACTGTGACTAAATTTATATGATGTTAGTGGTATGTAGTTTTACAATTAGAAAATAATGTTCAACCTTCATGAGTAGAAGAAGAGCCAAAGGTCCAGATGAACCTTTTATTAAAATGATTAGAGAATGTTTTCTCTTAAAATGGTGATGGAGGTGTTAATTGATAGGAATATAATTTAATTCCTACTTATTCAAATTGCTTCATAACTATTGTTCGGCTATTGAAGTTTTTATAGAATGATAAATTGATTCTTGATTTTGTTGTTTATTCAATTACTATAACTTATTAAGCAATTAAATGATCACTTTTGCAAAAAATCTAAAACTTTTACAGCTAAAGCAGTCAGACTTGAATTGTTAAATGGTGTTAAGCGAGAAGGGTTTCGTTAAAGAAGAAGATTTATATGTACAGAATTACAAGGTGTAATGTAATCGAATGTTGTAATAGTAATATTTGTATGATGTAATATTCATTAATATTATGATTTGAAGATGTAAATGTCTTGGAACATGGGATTAGAGGTGATATTTTGTAATAATATTGTAATTACATTTATGTCTTAAGATTATGTTGAATGGGTAGTACCATAGAACACCGGACCCGGGCTTGAAGGTAGACCTTGGGTTTGGGGGCTTTACATCATAACTACACAAAAATTGACCTCTAACACATAATTCAAAAATTTGCTAACATTCAACCAAGTCTAAGAGCATCCACAACAGTTTCCCTAATCAACTCTTTATCCTTAATTTTGGAGAATACTTCAATAAATCATTATCCAATAGTTTTCTTATCCTTATTTAACTATCTATTTTAATCCCTATATATGATTTTACTCCCTAGTATGAGGGAGTCAAAAGATCGTTCTCTATATATACATAATGACATTTCACACCCTCATTTAAATGGATAACTCATCAATATTACACATCTTGACATTGTTTTACTACTTTATTTTCAAATTATAAAATTAATATTGACTTATTTTTAAAAAAATATTTTCAAACATATTCAAATTAAAATTGATATAAATTTATTTAATTTATGTCAATATAATTATAAATATTATAAAAGTACTATTAATTATAAAATTTATTATTTTTAAACTTTAAATGAATCATATTAAATTTAAATTTAAATTTAAAAGTATCACAAATTAATTTTTTAAAAGTTAATATTGATCTTATGTATATTTGTATATATAATCCATTCAATACTCACTCCATAAATTATTTAAAATTTAAAATAAAATAAAAATTATTTTACGGTGAGATACAATTGATAAATTATACTCTCTCTTTTATAAATTATATGATTATTATTAATTTGATGTTTTGACTATTGGAACTTTCAAATTTTAATTTTTAAATTTCAAATTTTATTATTTAAAGAATCAATATAAGGAACCTGTTGGGTACATAGTGAAAAAATTGGATCTCTATTGTGTAGAATGACTTACTACTGCAGAGTAGGGATAGAGATAAAGAAACTATTATGAATGCTCTAATTATTTTTTATCATCAGCTATCACAAATTCACTACTTTATTTCATTTACTTTTATGTATTTATGTTATTTTTTTATCATGCCAAAAAGTGCATATTAACATAACTAATAAACAGTAAATAGAAACATATAAATAACTACTAATTAACAAGTCAAATTAAACAAACTATTCCACCATCCTACGTAACATGCAATTACTACTAATTAAACATCCTAACAAACATGCAAATTAAATAAGTTCAACCAACGGCCAAAAATATCACCCCCAAACTCAAGTCTTACATTGCCCTTAATGTAATTAATTATTTAAATGATTACTTTTCTGAGGATATATTCATCATCCTCGTTTGCAAGATCATCACTGTTGATCTCTAATGATGAGTGAGTTTTATACTAATAAATTAAGTATTTTTAACATGACGATTTGTAATTTTTTCGATTATCTTTTATTATTCTTTATGTGCTTTTATGTAGAAAATGAAGTTGAAAGTTATTTGGTTGTATTTTAGTTGAATTGGAGCTAAATTGGGTTCATTTAAGTCAAATTGGAGTATATTGTGCAATTTCCAGCTTTTGGACAAATTGACCTCTGGAGCTTCACTTGAGTTTTGGATGGAGTTAGAATTTCAGAATGAGAAAGTGGTTTTCTTGAGGTTCGTAGAGGACGCCTTAAACTTTTTAGAAAGGTTTGGTGTGATCATACAATTATGCTACAAGTGGTTTTAGAGCACGTAAAGCATATGATTTGATGGGCCCAATGATAAGGTTAATACTCCATGGTAGAGCACAATCACAAGTTACGCGTTACTCTCTTTGCGCATGTAGCAAAATAGAGTTGAGTCAAGTGGAACATAAGGGATCACTCATGTGTTTGTCACTGGGAGGTAAAGTATGATTTGACTCGAATGGAGCGAGCTCCATATGGCTCTCGGAAGCTGCTCAAGATGAAGGCACAAGGAGCAATGTTGTACGCTCACGTTTGCCTCTAGCGTGGTGTAATAGTATTAGAGTTGAGTATGACTCTTAAGTCTTAAAGGACTCAAAGAAAGTGTGTTCAATGGTGACTACTCTAGTGTGTGATACTTGTGATGGGTATTCAAGTGAAATGTGGTGATTGTTGGGATATTTTATAAATCTCAATAGTAAATAAATTCAAGAGTGTATATGTGTTAATAAGTATGGTGGAGTTTTAATATAATAGGTTAACCTTTTAAATAAAAACATTATATCTTAACAACATTATTAAAAAGAAATGTAAACTGTATTTTTTTTTCTTTGAATATTGTTAAGAACATAACTTTATTTTAATTTTGAATAACTGTCTCAAAATTGGTCCAACGCAATCAGTTCAGTCCCAGCCCAAAACAAATAGGGTCTAACAATCCTATAAGGCTTTTTGAGCTAAGACTTCATAAACATGACATCAACAAATAAAGCTCAAAAGAAGTATGGTATAAATTTATTTAATTTTTTAATCAATATAAGAATATCTTAAAGTATTTAACTAAAGAGGGTTAATAATTATAAAATTTATTATTTTATAATTTTTAATAAATTTTATTAATGTAAGTTCAAAATATCCCTCATTAGCTTTTAAAAATAATAATAAGTTGACAACATAAACAAATAGTACTGATACATCCACTGAAATTGGGTTATTATATGCAGCTTAGTATCATTTAGTTGTAGTTTAGTATTTGGTTATAGCTAGCTAGATCATGATTCATGTGATTATTAACTTGATCCAAATACTCTGTATATATTGTAATACCTCCCTGTTGATGTAAAATCTAGTTACACACAACACGCAAGTATATATGATCAACAAGTAATATAGTGAAAGTAGAGTATCGTTCCCACAGAAAATTAGTACAAATTTAATCCTAACAATTATCAGCCTTGTAATAAAATACTAAAATATAATAAAATACTAAAATCACCACACAATCAACAAAACCTAAAAACTGAAATTTTCAAACAAGTATTGGAGAATTAGGCTTACAATTTCACCTTAAACATCACTCTGATTATTACACCTTATTCCAATTTAATGCACTATCACATGTTATTAATCAAGAACACACAAGTAGAACTAGCCACCTCTCGATGTACTAATACCGTATTAACTTACATCCATAATTTATGTAGAATTAACTTAAACACCCTAATTAACTGACTCACTATATCTCTATGTGAATTATAATTAAAGAAGGTTTAAGTTCAAGTTCTTTATCCGATTACATGCGATGTTAAGCATATCTCTACCCTAACATTCATCAAGATTCCATTCATTCACAGAATTCAAAAACACATGCTATATTAACTAAGTCTAGACTCGTACTTCCTCTCTCGAATCTATATAAATCCACAAAGAATTGGTGATCAAGCAATTCATAAATTCAAGTATAAATTAATATAGATAAACTGAAGAATAGTTTATTAAACTGAAAATCAAAGTTACATAATCATTGTTCCACCCAAAGATCCGTTATAAGCCTAAAAAGTGATTTAGTTAATCATCAATGAATTAAAAACTGAATTAATTAAAATAAACATCGTCCCAATTATAAGTAATAAACTAAAGAAGAAGAATAAATCCAGAACCACCCTTCTCTATAGCCCAATCTGCAGTTGTTGTGAAATTCCTTCAAAATCTTCTCCCCAATGCTTTTGCTCCAAATTAGCCTCCAAGGATGTTAATTGCCTTATTACCTTTCTCAATCTTGTTGGTTGTTGTTGAAATAAATGCTAAAAACATGTATCTAGACTCTAATTCCATACATAGTTGAGTCCCAAGCCATTCCAATTACTAATCTTCCACTTTATTGCAGCATTCAAAAGGCAACAAGACTCTATCTTCCCGTACTCCCGCCCCGGCGGGGTTTTGCTGTGTAAAGAGCCCTCCCCGGCGGGCATGTCCTCTGTTAACTGACTTTGCACCCCCCACCTCGATGGTGGTTTTATATAGAAAATAGCCAGCGTCGGCTGGCATATAAGCTATTAATTTTCCATTTTAGCTCCAAACTTGCCAAATTTTGCAATAATCTCGCTCTTTTAGTCCAATTGCCAATCCACCACACCTAAACACAAAACAACACTAAACAAGTAAAAACAAAACATAAAAATAAGGGATTAACACCGTTTAAGCTCGAATTAGACGCTGATTCATAGGTATAAAACCCACTTATCAAAATCCCCCAAACTTAAACCGTACTAGTCCTCGAGCACAAAACAAACTAACATGTTATACAATGCAATGCAATGACATGTAATGCATCTAATCTATATGCCTACGAATCCAGCAGTATCATATAATCAAACTTATTCCTCCGGCCTCAGAGAAATCAAGCAAACACGACAACACTTCTTATCAAAACCAATCAATAATTCTTTATCAATCCTCGAGTCTTAAACCGTTATTACTGGTATAGTGTGTGTGTGTGTGTGTGTGTATGCGCGCGCGCGCGTAACATCCATGCTAACTGATGCAAATTAAAATATAATACATAACAAGTCTCTTAGAAGGCATCATACAACTTAAGCTCAAGATATTCAAAAATAGACTAGATCCAACTAAAACCAAGCAATTACCAATATTAAGGGTACACATAGGGTACTTATGCTTTTATTTTATTTTCATTATGGGGGCTTTTTGCACTTATTTCCCATTTTATTCTCTCTTTTTTTAGATATTTCCCATGATTGTGCAATATCTCATTCCATTTAGCTAACAGTGTTATCCCTTAACAAGCTTTCAACCAACGACTCCCAGACCATAAAAGACCTTAGGGCGCTAGGTGTAAAGATAATCCCCTCGGACGTACTTGCTCAAGTAACAAAGGCCATGAAACAAGACTAGCCACGATATTTATTTATTTATTTATTTTTATATGAAGCTTATATACCCCAAATTTTTTCTCAAACTTAGGTTCTTGCCTAATTCTTCGTCTTCACTGCCTATCCTTGTCATTCTTTCATTTAAACTAGCATTATCATTTAGAAATTCCTTATGTATCTATTTGAACTAATTAGTCCACATAGGTGTTATTAACGTGCTAACCTTATTATATCAGTTTCAAACATACAAAAGATCCAATTTATTACAGAAAACTACATCAAAGTTCTAATAATCGGTATTGTACTTGTCTAGTTAATCACAATCTCATCATTGGCCAAAATAAAATGAACTACATCAAACTACGGGACATATGCAATATAACACAATACTTAACTAAATGTTTATATATATATATATGTGTGTGTGTGTGTGTGTGTGTGATAAACGATGAGCATAACATGATTGAAAATTAATAAAATTATTTACGATCCTAAGCTACTATGCAACTACATTACTACATAAATACAAACATTTAATAATCCTAAAACTAACATATGCAAATCTAGCTAATGAAATTAAACATGAACATGAAAATTAAACTAACTCCCCCAAACTTGAAAATTACAATGTCCTCATTGTATAGATAAAGCAATAAATGTGTGAGGACTTCCCTATAATTGCCTACGCTTGGGGCGGTGGTGGCTGTTGTTCGTCATCTGAATCACTGGATGGAAACCTTGGCATTGGGGCTGACTGATGGTATGGGAACTGTGCATTGGGATTGAAACTCTGGAGTGTTGCATTCAATGAGGTGAAAGACATATTCATAGACTCAAACATATGGTCTTACCTCGCTGCGAGTCTCCACATCTCTCTTCGAGCCTCCTTGTTGTACTCATCCATTTGTCGTTGAAGGCTCAGGAACTAAGGGCTAGATATGTCTTCGGGTTGTGGTGTCGCCTCCATTCCTTGATCTCCCATTGTCGCATCCCCCTGAAATTCATCGTCATCTGAGATGCTCTCAGCTTCAGCCTCATCCTCCGAGGTTGATGGAAATACAAATCTGACTCCCCTAGGATGTGAATCGCCCCCGGGCCACGCCAAATACTACGCAATCATCCTTGTATCTAACGTCTGAAGCGGCATTTGGGTGGTTTCATCATCGAACCAGCGTACTCCCGGCTATCTACATAACCCATAAATGAGTGATGGGTGTGGCAAGCCTCCAAAGAATGGTCCTCGCAGGAATCTTCGGATGGAAAAATTGATTATAGCCCCCACATGGATGATAAAATCTTGGACAACGGCATATAAAAACAATGCCTTCTCCTTGGGCACATCTGACGTGTGAGTGGATGGAAACATCTTGGTGCACAGAAATGCATACCATATCTTCCCATACTGGTTGAGATCCTTACTGTGAAAGACAGTGCCCCCTTTTTAGCTCTTGATCCATGTGGTACCTGGCTTTGTTATTTCCTTTAAAATAGTCTCATAATCAGGATCATGGTCACGTAAGTGAGCATACTGGCAATGTCTAGGCACTCGTAATTGGTAGTTTGTGTTGATGGCATCGACACTAAAAGGAACTAACCTGCCCCGCACAAATGCGTTGAAGAGGGGCTTATCCTCTGTGTTAGCGTAGAATTCTTTTACCACATTAATAAATACGGCTTCGGGCTCTTCCGTGAACTTATTCCAACCTTTTTGATAGATTTGTTACATCATTTCACCGTCGACATTGTCAGGTGCCAACCCCCACTCTGGTGTGAGTGCTTTTATCACAAGGTAGTCATAACGGTTGGCGGCGGCGACACTTATGAATTTTTGCCTATCAAAGGCCCGTGTTGGTGGTGTGGACCCTGAACTCTCTCCACGTTGTCGTTTTGATTCTGGTTTAGGTGCCATTGAATTTGAAATTGGTGAGCTTCAACAATGATTTCTCCCAAACTTCACTCAAGCAATCCGTCGAACACTTGGTGTGCAAGACGTGAAACCCCCCAAACTTAGTGAATTTGCTTCAACTATAGTAATAGATGTGGAGATTTTCCAAGAACAAACCACTTACTGTTAGTTTAAGTGAAAGTAAGTGGTTTACTTTTAGTGTATTAATTATCTCCGTCGTTTATGCTACGAAAATCTACTCAAGAAGAACCCTAACTTATGAATTAGTGTGAATTGAAATGGTTAGAGTGTGGTGTGAAGTGATGGCATTATAAAGGAGAGGTGGTGTAGATAGTTATGGGTTGAAGTAGTGGATAAGTGGTTTAATTGAGTAGGGAGATGGAGATTTAATTGCCAAATCGTGGGTAGAGAGTGGAGAAAATAGAGTTTCAGTTTGAGTAAATTTGTTGAGTAAAAAGAAGTTGAAGTGTAAGAGTGGGGGTAACTACTATAACTGTCAATTTTTATCTCCTCAGATTGCATACCCCCGTCCCGGCTGGGGGGTAATAGCCTTGAAGGGCCAGCCCCGGCCGGCATGTGTTCTCATCGTATATATTACAATTCATTTTTATGTCTTCATTATTTTATTTTACGATCTCCTGTCACTTTACTTTTAGTCTTTTAGACTCTATATATTCACTATTACTGTTCAACTTTATTATCAGAGTTAGGGAACTTTGTATCCTTATAACTTGCCGAGATTCATCTTTGAATCTTACCGACACACTAACTCTATTTGAGTTAGTACTTATCCTAATTACTGTGGTTATTAGACTAAGGTAATCCTACCCTAGGTTCATAACCAACAGCTTTGATACTAACTGTGAGAGGCCCAAATCCGGGTACTAAATCACCACGGATCTGGTACAATCATTCTATAACTATTGCGAAAGATATAAACATAAATTATTTATACATTAAACTTACACACTTTTCCCCAAGGTCGAGTAACCTTAATTTATGCACAATTCATAGACTATTTAACATATAACATTATTATCATACTATACTATTACATTTTAACTACACACATAATCCCAAGTTGAACTTGGCTTTGTCCTTTCCTGTATCCGAACATATTCGTCTTAATCTGTAATGTTTATCATGATATAGAAAGGGTGAGCATAAGTTTGCCCAGCAAGTATAATTTATTTGAGGATATATCATGATTGAAAGAGTTTGAAAAATAATTGGCTATAATTCTTCAATATAGTTAAGAATTAGCATGAACAAATTTTTATAACTGAACGACCTAGTCAATAGGAATTGAATGATCAAGAAAGTACATGAATATAGCAATTATATCTCGACCGAATGGTAATGAAGGTGATCAGCCTTTCATACCTGAAGATTACATACAATGTACATATAGTACGATTCGACAAATCATAAACGTGATAATCATGAATGATTATTCACAAGCATATACGCAAAATTATAACTCAGGGTTGAGTTAAAGAAAACTTGTCTATTTCCTTGATTATCGTTACACATTTTAATAAGCTTTGTCTGAAGACCTAATATTAATAATATTTATTTCTAAGTTAGAATAATATCATCACAATATTTAAAATAACCTAAACACATTGTCATATAATCTTATCCGTCTAAAACACACATAAGACTTAACCTCAAGTCAAACTTTTACAGTCTGAGTCGAGTTCGGTACAATTCTGACATCCCGACGGCTTAGTCGGACAAATATCGAGTTTAAGTTCAATTAAACTCTGTCTAAACACTTAACAATTATCTTAGATAATTTATTATTAGTTCAAATATTTTTTATAAGCTCGTAATAATTTTTAGATAATTATTATTATTTATCATGAATTTTCAATCATTAAACTTGTATTTATATGAATTAAATACCACATAATTCCTTTATCATTAATATTTATTTAATATCAAATATTAATGAAATATATGTCATAATATTAGAATATATTTATAATATATCAAAGTATTTTTAATACATTAAAATCACATTTATATGATTTTTAAACAATTAAATTCATTATTCGATAATTGCCATTAATAATAAATATTAATGTTTTTCATAAAAGTTATATTTTATAACTTAAAATATTTTTATAACACTTAAATCATTTTTATATGATTTTTAAATCATTAATTCTATTTTTCCATAATTTATTTAATATATTAATTAAATAAATTGCTTATCATTAATATTAATTAATTAATAAAATTCATCACAAAATATTAAAAGTCATTAAAAATAACTTAAAATATTTTCTTATACCATAATATAATTTTTTTAAGTATTAAAATCATTTTTAAATAGTTTATTTAATATTATAATTAAATAAATTAAATATCTTCTATATTCCAAAAATATTAAATATTTATGAAATATACACAAAATAATTAAAAACTAAATTTTGGACTTTAAAATAATTTTTAGGAATTTATTATGTATTTTTTAATAATTAAAAATAATTTTTTTTCCTATTTAATAAATAAAATAATTATTTTTTTAATTAAATTATCGCTAAAGGGCCCTATAGCGGCGAAACTGTCGCTATAGGTATTCTTGAGCTATTCTTTATCAAACCCATAAACGCATGTCAGTGGACAAGGTGGTAGGTTTGACCAGATGTAATTCATGGATCCGAAGGTACCTGGGTTAGCTTAGGTGTTCAGATTATAGTATTGATGCAACCTTAAATAAACAACATGGCCATCTTATATCTAAGCAGAGAGATCTGGGCCCTCAAAAATCTTGTCAAGCATGTTCTTCATTTTCTGGGTTACCCAGAAATGAAGAACAGCCTAGGTACCTACTTTGCAGCTTTAAATCATAGCTTTCTGGACTCGGTTTGTGCGATCTAGTGGTTCAATCTTGTAGAACACATGTCAGGGTACAACGACATAACATCAGATCATTATAATAACAACGAATCTAAGAGAAATGGACCGGTCAAAGTGGTGGTCCGGAACTGCCTTTGAAGATTTCTAGGTTACCCCGAATCTTCATCCGGCGTGATGGTCAATGCTTGTTTGACCCACAATAGCGTTTATCCTGCTATGAATCTAAGTGATCTAAAGGCATGATCATGTAGCGTACATGTTAGACAACAACATCAAAATAATAATTTGGCCAAACAATCAAACACGTGCAAGATTTGAGGCTCAGAAAACGTTGTCAGACCCATTCTGGGTTTCTGGGCTGCCCAGAAATCGGATGGCCATGGTCAGTCAACGACCTTTTACTGCTTGTAACTTTCGATCTACACATGGTCTGGACTTGATTCAAGTTCCAGATCAAATTACACATGGCATAGAACAGATCCAAAACATAAAACACACATAACACCTAACACACACAGATCTACAAGCCCTGACATATGGCTGTCAGACAACGTTTTAGGGTTCAAAGTTAGTTTATAAAAACTTGATTTTCAAGCACTTTGATGTTATGGATCTGGGATATAACAACCCAGATCACTAAATGACATCTTATAACACACTTCTAAATAACAAATCACATAATCACATAAAATTTTAAGGATCTAGCAAGGCTTAGGGTTTTATACCTTTAAAGCTTTGATCTATGAACTGATCTTTGTGATCTGATCTTGGCAAGCTATGAAGTGTTCTTAGCTTTGATTCTCTCTCTCTCACTCCCCATTTCGAAAATTATAGAGAGAGAAGGTCTTGGATAATATAAAAAGTAAAGTAAATTACTTTTCTTTAGTTTTCAGTTTAATCTTTGGATTCAATGAACCAAGAAGTTGCTAGGTGGCACAAATCTGATCTTGTAAAGATTTAAGGCACATGGGCTAAACCTTAGGCTTGATGACTCACAAGATTTGCCATATCTTTTGCTTAAGTTTTAAGAAAAGGTTATATTAGTCTTTTTCCTTTTAATTTAATGGCATACTAGTATTTTGTCCAAACCCTTAGGGTTTAGGGTTTAACCCTTAGGGTTTAGCGTTTAACCCTTAGGTTTTTGAAATCTAATTTATAAGATTTCCAAATTTCGGTTTTCAAAATAGAAAATTAATATTTCTAATTTGTAAATAGGATTCTCTAATTATATTAAACTTTCCTAATCATAATTCAAGCTTGATAATTAGGATTAATATTTCCTAATTAATTTTTTTTAAAATAATAATTAGGGTTGACCCAAAATGGGCATTAGGGTTTATAACACAAGAATTAGGATTTCCTAAATAGTCAATTAGGGTTATCCCTAATTATACATATAATCAATAACATAAAAACCTTTATACTTATCTTCCATCTCCCAAATTAGGGTTTTCAACTTTCGAATTAGGGTTTTAAATTCACGGAACTGAAATTTGGGTTTCCAGAACCGATTTTAGGATTTCTTATTAATCGTAAGAAATTTCTAGCTGAACGTTGACGTTCTAAATATAATATTAGAGTTTGCCACTGATATATATAGCTTATCTGGTCAACCCTTGACCCTTAACCACATACTGTACACATATAATACCATATTCACAGAACATATACACATGTATACTTAATCCTGAATAATTTACCAAAATCCTTCACATAATTTTAAAATCCTCAAAATTTCTTCCCAAAAATGTCAAATCCATGCACTTATTTTCTGTCTAGGTCCTAATATTGAACCTTAAATCGATCAATCATGATTTTAAAAATTTTCTAAATTCTCGGGTTGTCACACTGACTACTCCCTTTTTATGGCGCGTCGGCAAGTGTGTTTGCGATGACATCCGTGTTGGAATCGCCATCCTAATAATGCTTCAGCCTTTGACCATTGACCTTGAACGTCTCCAATTGATTCCTACTATTTAGTTCAACAGCGCCATGTGGAAACACTCTTTTTATAGTAAATGGACCCGACCACCTTGATTTTAGCTTTCCTGGGAACAACCACAATCTTGAGTTGAATAATAGTACCGATTGCCCCGGTTCGAACGTTCTTTGTATGATTTTCTGGTCATGCCATTTTTTGACCTTTTCTTTGTACAACTTCAAGTTCTCATAGGCTTCCACTAGATCCTCACGTCATGCATCTATTAGCCTTATGCCATCTAACACCACCAAATTATGTCATATCCTGCAATTGTTCCACCAAAAGAGTTCTCAGAATATGCAATACAAAATGACATGAAATGCAACTAAAAACACATTAAAATGTACTTGAGATGGGCATAGTTCACGTGAATTGATATCCAATAAGTAGGTATAAAATCCACTTATCAACACGTAACTAAATTATTATACCACAATTTCATAAATTTATTTATTTTTCTCAATAAATAAATTATTTAAAATATTTATTTAATTCAATAAATATTTAAAATAAACTACAAAATTCATTTAATTTCTTCAATAGTTAACTTAACTATTAAACCTCACTTTCCCAATATATGATTATATATTTCTCTTTATACCAGATCACATATTTCAAATATATATAGAATGTATATATACATGCTCAAACTCAAAACATCTCATAATAAGAATTTTAATTATTAAATTCTTATTTTAATAATTTATAAAAATTCGGGTTGTCTAGAATGGGACGATGTGACAAACGAGATTTTGTAATTTAATTTTAATATTTATTGGATTAAATAAATATTTTTTGATGATTTAATTATTAGATTAAATAATTAATTCATGAAGTTGTGGTAGATTAATTTAATTATATGTGGTATATTTATTAAATTAATGTGGAGAATTTTATTATTCATAGTATGTAATTATGTGAGCTTATTGAATTAAAAAAATATTTAATAAGCCTAATATTATTTTAATTAATTTTATAATTAATTAGAGATTTAATAATTTGATATAATTAATAAATGAGAAATTTAATTTTTATGACTATATGAATTAATGAGAAATTATTATATGCTATTTAAATTAAATTAAATAAGATGTTGGATTAATTGCCTAAATAGATGTGACTCGATTAAACTATATTATAAAGGATTAATTAAATTAATTGGGATTGAGTCTTTAAGAATAACCAAACAGAGCTTTAAGAGAAGTTGAGAGCAGTTAACCACGTATGGATTAACTGGCCTCAATATTACTGGATTTATTTGTGCACCTGGTCAGTTTCTCCATTTTACGTATTTGCAATTTAGAGTTAACTTGAGAGTCAGAGAGAATTCAGAGAATTGTTAAGAGAATTGTGAGAGTCAAGAAGAATCTGAAAAGGAATTCATCTCCTACTAAATCTACACTACGCTTTGGTAATCTCTTCAACCCAGTTTCTATTTTACGTTATTAAAGTTTTCATGAAAATGACTTTTAAGTTTCTGTTAAAATCTCTGTAGTTGGAAAGAGTAATAATTATGTGTTTATATATGTGATAAGATGTTTTTATAATGTGTTGTTCTATATATTATGGTTCCATAACATTAGTTTCATGAAAATACGTTGTATATGGTTGCTACAAAATTACAGAGTATAGAAATATGGCTACACTTGGCAAACGGGCGGGCGGGCGTGGGCTGGGCCCGGCCAAAATGGCCTGGGTTTTGGCGGGCCATAAAATTTAAGCCCAAAGCCTGCGGGTTCATGGGCGGGTCGGGCCGGCCCGCGGGCCGAAGGGTGTTTTATGCATATTTTTTTGACATTTTTTGGGCCCAAAAGTGAATGGGCCAGGCTGTCAATGGGCCGGGCCGAAAAGGCCCGGATTTTTGTGGGCCAAAAAAATGCGGCCCAAAGCCTGCTTTTTGGCGGGCAGGCCGGGCCGGTCCACGGGCTTTGGGCCCGTTTGCTAGGTCTAAATATGGCCATATGGCCCTTACACGCAAATTTAATTCGTCAATCATATGTTGAACCTAAATTTTACACTTTTATATAATTATGCATGTTAAAACGAAGAAAACAAACTTCGAATTGACAGATTTGGTGTTATAACGAACCCGTAGTGTTAATTTTTATGTTTTGTTTTAAAATTTTCAAGAACATCAAGAACAGTGAAATTATGTGTTTTGATTCAAGTAATTATATAAATTAAGTCGTTAAAATCATGTTAGAAAGCTTGGGTAATGATCATATATGAATTATAGTATTTGGGTATGCTTAAATTAATATATGGACAAGGAAATTGGAAGTTATAAGCATGTTTTCACGAGAACATGTGGGTGAACTTGGGAGGTTTTTTTTGGCCCAACCCTTGTTACGTGTGAACTGCAGAAACTGAGTCTGGGTAACCCCGCCCCTGGTGAGTGTTACCAAACTAAATTACCCCGCCCCGGCGGGCAAAAAAAAATAAAATAATAAAATAATAATAATTAATTAAAATATTTATCAAATAAAATAAATATTTTAATTGAGATATTTATGAAATAAAATAAATATTCGATGAAAATTATTATTAAAATATTTATAAAATAAAATAAATATTTTAATCGAGATATTTAAGTTGAGCTTCTAAATTGCCCAATAGGCTTTGTGTTGTAACTCAACAGGTAGGTGACATGCTTTCCCGAAGACCACCTGATATGGTGACATCCCAATTGGTGTCTTGTAAGCAGTCCTATAATCCCATAGTGCGTCATCCAATCTGAGAGACCAATCTTTTTTATTCGGGTTTACAACCTTCTCTAAAATTCTCTTCACCTCCCTGTTTGAAACTTCAGCTTGCCCACTTGTTTGAAGATGATATACCATCTCCACCTTATGGTTGACCCCATAATTTTCCAAAAGAGCTGTGAACGATCTGTTACAGAAGTGACTACCCTCATCACTGATAATAGCTCTTGGCATGCCAAATCTTGTAAAAATATTCTTGTGCAAGAATTTAAGAACCACCTTGGCATCTTTTGTGGGGAGTGCTACGGCTTCAACCCATTTCAATACATAGACAACCGCAAGCAAGATGTACTGATTATTGAAGGAGGAAGGAAATGGCCCCATAAAATCCAGGCCCCATACATCAAAAATTTTAACTTCTAAGATAGTTTGTAGTGGTATCTCATTCCTTTTCGATATGTTACCCACTCTTTAACATCTATCACAGTTTTTTACGAACTGGTGGGCATCTTTAAATAATGTAGGCCAATAGAACCCGACTTGAAGCACTTTTGTCGTTGTTCTCTCACTTCCATAGTGTCCCCCGTATGCAGAAGAATGGCACTCGTGTAGTATATTATTTACTTCACTGTATGGTACACACCTTCAAATCATCTTGTCGGCACACTATTTAAATAGATATGGCTCGTCCCACATGTACCACTTAACGTCATGTAGGAGCTTTTTCTTTTGTTACTATATAAGATCAATAGGAAGGACGTTGCTTACCAAATAATTGGCAAAATCTTCATACCAAGGAAATTCTGCGATGACCCCAGACAGCTGCTCATGCAAAAATAATTTGTTGATTAAACACTTATCGGCCTCGTCTTTGTCCGAATTTTCTAACCTTGAGAGATTGTCTGCAACCTGATTCTCCGTTCCCTTTCTATCTTTTGTTTCCAAATCAAATTCCTGTAGGAAAGTATCCACCTAATAATTCGTGGCTTCGCATCCTTCTTCGAGATTAGATACCGAATGACCGAGTGATCCATATATACTACCACCTTTGTCCCGATCAAATATGCCCGAAATTTATCAAAGGCATATATTACTGCAAGTAACTCCTTTATGTAGTTGTGTAATTCATTTGGGTCTCCATAAGTGTTTTACTTGTATAGTATATGGCATGGAATGTCTTCTCTCGGCGTTGACCCAATACAGCCCATATCGCATAGTCGCTTGCATCGCACATTAATTCAAAAGGCATATTCCAGTCCTGTGTGATGATAATTAGAGTTGTAGTCAATTTCTTCTTCAATAGCTCAAATGCTAACTTACACTCCTCATCAAATTTGAAAACTGAATCTTTCACTAAGAGACTGCACAATGGTTTTGCAATCTTAGAGAAATCTTTTATAAATCTCCTATAGAACCTGGCATGTCCAAGAAAGCTATGGATTACCTTTATTGAAGTTGGCGGTGGAAGATTTTCAATCGTTTCCAGCATTGCTCTATCAACCTCTAACCCCTTCGCTGAGACCTTATGCCCTAAAATTATTTATTCTTCAACCATGAAATGGCACTTTTCCCAATTAAGTACCAAATTTGTTTATGTACATCGCTTTAAAACCATCACCAAGTTCTTTAGACAAGCATCAAAATCCATAGACAGAAAAGTCGTCCATGAAGACTTTCACATTTTTCTCCACCATGTCTGAGAAGATGGCCATCATACACCTTTGGAAAGTTACGGGTGCATTACACAAGCCAAATGACATTCTCCTGAATGCAAAAAGTGTCGTATGGGCATGTGAAAGTAGTCTTTTCTTCATCCTTGTCGTGGCTCTTTCTTCTATGTGTAATGGTTCAAAAGGTGCTTTGAATCTACTAACTCATGGTAGAGAGTCTAGCATCTGCAAATAACCCAAAAACTCTGGATCATCTAAATCTTCATATCCCAATAATGTAGTTTCCAATGGATCATTAGCCAAACTTTTAACCATGTCTTCGTTGATTATCTGATCAATGACATCCATTCTGAAACACTCCTCATCCGTAGGGAATTTCAAGGCTTTGAATACATTAAACTTTACTTCCTGATCTTGGACCCTCATGGTTAATTTACCTTTTTGCACATCAATGAGCGTCCTACCCATAGCCAAAAAAAGTCTCCCTAAGATGATTGGGATATTTTTATCTTCCTCAAAATCCAGAATTATGAAGTCAGCTGGAAATATAAATTTGTCCACTTTTACCAAAATATCCTCCACAATGCCTCTTGGGTACGTGACTGACCTATCCGCCAACTGCAATGAAATGTTTGTAGGCTTTGGAGCTGGTAACCCCATTTTTGTATAAACTGATAACGGCATGAGGTTCACACTTGCCCCCAAATTACATAAACACTTGTTGAATTCCATGTTCCCAATTATGCACGGAATGGTAAAACTCCCCGGATCTTTTAACTTAGGTGGTAACTTTCGCTGTAAAATTACACTGCACTCCTCTGTTAGTGCCACAGTTTTGAAATCTTCTAATTTCTTTTTCCTGGACAAAATTCCCTTCATGAATTTAGCATAACTTGACATCTGCTCCAGGGCTTCAGCGAAAGGGATGTTAATCTGAAGTTTCTTAAAAACTTCTAAAAATTTCGCGAATTGGTTGTCTAATTTTTGTTTTTGAATTCTTTACTAAAAAGGTGGGGGAGGATACACAACCGGTTCGTTAAGTGTCTTTCTCTTTTCCACCTGTTTTTCTTCATCTTGTCTGTCCTCAACCACTTTATTTTCACTTGCTTTGTTATCCTCTTTTGCAGCCAAATTTTCTATTTTCTGCCCCTCAAGCTGTTTTCCACTTCTCAACATAATTGCCTGACATTGCTCATGATTACCTTTCAGATTTTTCTCTGTATCACTTGGTAATGTTCCTTGAGGCCTATTATTTAATGTAAAAGCTATCTGTCCCATCTGATTTTCTAAATTCTTGATAGCTACTTCTTGTGATTTCATAGCTGCCTCGTTACTTGTTTGTATATACTTTGACAACAACTCCTCTAAATCTATTTTTCTCTCTTGATGCTGAGTTTTTTGTTGATGTTGATTCTAAAATCATGGGGGATATGATGGTCGTGGAGCTTGTTGATGCTGATTATTACTCCACGAAAAATTAGGGTGATTCTTATTCCCCATATTGTATGCATTCTAATACATATTCTGTGAAATCCTGTTATAGCTACCCATAAATTGTACTGACGCTGGGTTGATTGTACATTGTTTCGTAGGATGTTCACTCGCACATAATTAACAAATAATTGCAACCTGTTGTGTCTGTACCCCTGACAAAGCATTCACTTTCTTTGATAGCGCTGAAATCTACGCTGCTAATGTCGTCACCCCATCTACCTCTAACACTCCAGCTGCCTTAGGCTGTGTCATTCTTGCCGTGAGCCAATGGTAGTTGTTAGCCGCCATTGTCTCTATCAATTGATACGCCTCCTCGTAACTCTTTGCCATAAAACTCCACATGGTGCTACATCAATACTGGTCCTGAGATTCCAATGTAACCCATTATAAAATGTGTTCATTTTCAACCACTTAGGTAATCCGTGATGTGGGCACTTTCTGAAAAATTCTTTGTATCTCTCCCATGCCTCATACAGTGATTCCCCATGTTGTTGTTCAAATGTAGTTATCTCATACCTCATTTTTGCAGTCTTTGTTGGTGGGAAAAATTTTGCTAGAAATTTTTGAGCGAGGTCTTTCTATGTAGTTATTGATCCCGGTAGTAGAGAATGTAACCAACTCTTCGCCTTGTCCTGTAAAGTGAATGGGAACAAGCGAAGCCTAACTACGTCATCCGACACCCCATTATACTTGAAGGTGTCACAAATCTCCAAAAAGCTGACCAAATGTTCGTTCAGATCATTATTTGCTAGTCCCCCAAACTGAACCAAATTTTGGATCATCTGAATATTCTCAAGCTTAATCTCAATGTATTC
>JAINUV010000185.1:0-107390 GCA_020205505.1 Panax japonicus
TAAGCAGCATATTGAGGTTGATCAACATCCAGAATTTTTCCTGCATTAAAGGAGGAGTTCATGAAACACAATGTCTTGAATAAACTGCATCTCTTTCACATGAATCATTAATTACGGACGAAGGAAGAATTAAAATGAAGCAGTTACGATAGTGGCCACACAAGCAATATATACTGCAAAAGGCAGCATCCCAATAGAGAAATTTCCCTCTTAGAAATTAACATTGGGCATAATACAGGTGATGAGTTTTTAGGGTAGCAGAAAGAAAAATCAGTACGCAAAGATGCCTTCAGGAGGTGGCCTTTTATTAAAGGATCTAGTTATCTTGGTGTGCACTTCACGGAGAAATTCCGAGAGCTATGAATTGTTGAGCAAAATCATGCATTGGTCAAGAATAATGCCATGAAGGTGACGGCAGGTTGCACTATAGAAACAGGGACAGATTTTATATTGAGATTTGAAAGAGAAGAAGTGCAAGCTTGACCGGGTAATCTCATGGGTGATTGAGTCCACACTCTACAATTCTTTTTGATTCAAGTTTTAATAGTTAATTTATTTCCTGATAGTTTTCCCATTACTGAAGGAATAATGATGAAATATGTATATGTACTCTGGTTTCTTCTTATGAATCTTCTTCCATTTCGTTGGTTAGACCATCCTTGGAAGTACAAAGCCAAACTGACAGTACATAATAGTTAAACATGATTATGTCAGGGAGGATATGACGATAAATATTAATTATTACTAAACTGAAATAGATAAAAATAATTGTGTGACCATCAATACTGAAGATGTCACAAAAAACATGTCACATTTGGGTTCCAATTTTTAATTAAAATTTCAATGAACATGAAAATCAAGTAAAAAGAATGGTCATTACCCAAGTCTTCAATCTGCAGCTGTGTCAATATAATGGCGGGAACATAAGCTTCTAGCGGATCCAGGTTTTTCCTATTAACAAAAAAAGAACATAAACGATCAAAGAGCATGTAAAACCAGGACAAGGAGACTAAAACAAATAAAAAAATATTCAGTCTAGAATTAAAAGAAACAAAAAATTAAAGCAATAGTTTAGAGCCTATTTGTGAGTTTATTTTGTGGGGAAGGGAAAGAAAAGTTGGAGACTTTCTTCTAAAAAATTAGATGGAAAGTTCCAACTTTCCCTTTCCATTGCTTACATTCAGCCAAAAATAAAACTGATCACAAACAGGCAGCATTACCTTTTCATATACTTATCAAAGACACCAGCTACAGCATCTGCACCCACACAAAATAGATAAAATCAAAATTTACAAAAAATGCTTTTTCTCTATCAGTTCCAAATTCCTATGAAAAATGAAGAAAAATTGGGACTTCAATGTCATAACTTTTAGTCTCATTCAATCACTGTCTGTTTGGACTTCCCATAAATACAATCATGAAATTAAAAATAGATTAGTGAAAATATGACACTGAACAAAACTATCCCCTCTGTTGCACAGAGTCCCATTTGCAAAATTATTTTGTCCAAAAAAGAGCTTTTTTAAATTTTACAAAAAAAATTGTGAAATTTGGGAATGGAACCCTTTTGTGGGACGGAGGAAGTATTTAATTTCATTTAAGGGAACCCCAAATGGTCTGAGACAGTTAGATATTCATTACAGAAAATTCATGGCCTTAAATGGGTACTACTCCTCATACTTTACGCTTACTGCGCATGTTAGTAAAGTTAATATGAATAAACTGTACAAGCAAGCGGGAAAAGACACATATATACGTACGTTTAGGGATAGAAATGGTGCAATAAAGACATAGTAGAGAGCCGGAGACCAATCGCCTGCTTTCCCGCCTTTCCTGGGGGAACAGTGCGCACCTCACCCTGAACGGAGACTGTTTTCCTTTCGGCGTCAAGTTTGACGGCGGCTGATACCCGAAGAACAAAGTAGAATAGGAACGGCCGGTGCTAACTTGAGCAGCGGTGATAGTTACTCCCATTATTGACACTGCATATCACAATTTTCTCTCTCTATATGTGTGTATATATAATTATATATAGTGTTTGTTTCTCTCTCCTCTATCGCCGGTGCGGTGGGAGGGTCTTATCCATTTTTTTATCTGCCATGTATTTGCTCATATATATAATTACGAATGCAAATTATTTTATATTTTGAGGGTTTTAATTAAAAATTGATATTTTCACATAAAATTTTCATATTTTCACATAAAATATGTCAATATAGATATATAACGACAATAAAAATTATATAAATCCATAGCAACGATTTTTATATGAAAATATTAAAACAATATATGAAAATATTAAAAAAAATTTATATTTTTGCTAATCAATATAATAATAAAAATCAACGTATATATTCAATATTCTGGACAACATAAATATTAATTCTCAAACGAGTGATAAGTGAAAATTAAAGCAGTCATTGTAAATAAGTAGGGTAAATGATAATAATGCAATTTTAATGTAGAATATTAATATATTAGTATAATAGTATTTAATATGAGAAACAATTAATTAAAATATTTGAGATAATTTATTAATAAGATGTAAATTAGTTAATATTTTTATTAAATAAAAACATTTTAAAGTTGAACAATTTAAGGTAATTTTGTTCAACCATGGCCTTCATATCCTTGATCTTGAACAAGGAATTAATTCCTTGGTAAATGACTTGGAACAACTTATTTGCAGGGTGCGTCTTTACAAGCTCTTGTTTGATTGATAGAGACATGGTCTTTTTCAGCTACTTCAAGTTTTAGCTTTCTATTTTTTCTTCCCAGTGATGCGTAGTTGTCTCTTGGGGAAATGCATTCACTTCCCCGAGCGCCGAGGGAAATTTTGGCCTCCATTCAATGACCCGAAAAACAATTGATTGTTTCCCCCGCTCCGTTCATTGGGTTTCGGAGCCTGATCTGCTCAAAGTACAGCACTTGGTCTGCCATTTGCACTGGTAATCGTTCGTTTTGAGCTGCATGGCTGCAGGCTTCTTGTGATTGTTTCGGGCAGTCTATGGTTTTGCAGATGAACCTGTCAGAAAAACACTATCAATGGCTCAAAAATCCTGTAGTTATTATGAGAGATCATAGCTTGCTATGCTTGTTAAAGAAAATTACATAGCATGACATAAGCAAGTTAATAATGTAGCGGAATTGCAACTCTAATACTACTCCACCACGTGTTCCACCTGATTCAAGCTCCCACATCAATTCATCACCTAGCAATGCACACCTGTGTAGACGGCCCAATAAGTATGTTGGACCACCTCTTTACCTAAAAGGGTTCAATCATACTTATTAACCCATCTACATTCTTAAATTTATCCAATGTGGGATTCATGTAAAATATCCAAACAAATAAGTTTTTGTATGTGATATGATAGACTTGCTCACCTTGAGAAAGATATCCACTGCTCTATACAATCAGAGCATGGTCTGGAAGTAACTCTGCCAATGATATAAATTTGATGGGGTCAAGTTTGAATCTAATGCAGCTTCACCAAGATAATTGTCCAATAATTTTGGCACCTTTATGATCGAGCTTTGTTTTGGAGATCTGGGGCTGTCAAAGTCATAAACCATCATCTTGCGTTCATCCCTCATATGATCATCCTCATCCAAATTCCCTCTGGCCAAAATCCTTCTGATCTAGTTTGGACAAGCCACATGTGAGCTGCCCTTTAGATGCATGATTTACAATTGCACTGAATCTGATAATTCTACTTACCAAATTTATCTCTTCTGATATAGGTCAGAGGGTTTCACAATGGTGAAGAAGATATATTGAGTTTGGAAGTACTGTTTCCTTTATATATACCTCAGTTCGGGGGGGGGGGGGGGGGGGGGGGGGGCTAGGTTCTTCTCGGAAAATTCTTCAGTCATTTCCAGGAAATGGGCAGCACAACGTAGCATAGCAACATTTGCTAGTGTTATTTCAATGTTCACACACTATAACACAACTTTGCAGCCAACTCGAATGCCTCTGGTCCACCAGGAACACCAGAGACATTTTTTGTATCTTTTGCTTCCAGCAACAGCTTTCGAATTCTTCCACTCTGAGAAACTAGATATTTTTTGTGCTGGCCTCAAAATGGTAAAATTAAAGGAATTATTAATGGTAGACAAATAGAGCTAGTAATAGCAACTTTTGTGGCTCAAGTTGAAACAAGGACATTCAGCTGCCTATCCTTGTGCGATTGTCTGTTGTTTGAGTTCAAGTATGTGTTAAGGTCAAATCACATGTGGGTTAAGTCATATTCAAAGCTGTTTAACACTGGTGTTGTTTTCTTCTGTGAATTATATATATTATACGGATCCGAAGTTAAATTCATGGTAAGTTAGTCAATTAAGTAATACACAAAGAGAGATATCACCTCCCGACATGCGTGTTGATACTGTATCAGTCAATTGACCATAGTTAACTTAACTCATGTCAATCACTCCCATATTGGGATAAATAACGTTTTTGGTCATTGTACTGGGGTCCGATTTTCATTGTGGTTACCGAAACTTTTTTTATTACAATCGAATAACTGTACTTTCAAAAACTTACAAAATGGTCATTCCGTCCGATTTTCCGTCTAAAAAATGTTAGGAATGCTGACTGTGCAAATTGACTTGACTTTTTTGCTTACGTGAAACACAGAAAAGACAAGCAGGTGAATTATTATAGCACAAATGACCAAAACTATTAACTACTTCACCTAAACAATTCCAAAACTAATAATACTAATAATTTCAAAATAATAATAATAATAATAATAAATACTATTAATAGTAATAATTTTAAAATTTTATTTTTAATTTTTTTTTAAAAAAATCTATTAATTTTAAAAAAGTCTTTTTTTAAAAAAAACTGATTTTTTAAAAAAAATTTGTTTTTTAAAATTCAATTTTTTTAAAAAAGTCTGTTTTTTTAAAAACGTTAATTTTTTATAAAAACAGTTTTTTTTTAATTTTTTAAAAAGCGTAAATTTTTTTTAACTGTCCTAATATTTTTTAAAAAAATTTGTTTTTTTTCAAAAAAGTTAATTTTTTATAAAAACAGAAAATTTTAATTTTTTAAGAAAATTAACGTTTTTTTATTTTTTTTAGAAAAGTAACACTTTAATTTTTTTTTTTGAAAAGTAACGTTTTTTAAATTTTTTTAGAAAATTAATGTTTTTAAATTTTTTTAAAATTAACATTTTTAAAATTTTTAAAAATTAACGTTTTTTAAATTTAAGAATTTTTAAAAAAAAGTATTAGTTCAGTTTAAAAAAAATAAAAAAATTTGTTTTTTAAAATTTAAGAATTTTTAAAAAAAACAGACTTTTTAAAAAAAATATTAGTTTGGTTTAAAAAAATTAACGTTTTAAAAAAAACAGATTTTTTTTGAAAAAAATATTAGTTCAGTTAAAAAAAATTAACGTTTTTTAAAAAATTAAAAAAAATTGTTTTTATAAAAAATTAACGTTTTTAAAAAAAAACAGACTTTTTAAAAAAAATTGAATTTAAAAAAAACAGATTTTTTAAAAAAACAATTTTTTTTTTAAAAAAGACTTTTATAAAATTAACAGATTTTAAAAAAAAATAGAATTTTAAAATTATTACTATTATTATTATTATTTTGAAATTATTATTATTATTATTAGTTTTGGAATTGTTTAGGTGAAGTAATTAATAATTTTGGTCATTTGTGCTCTAATAATCCGTCTGCTTGTATTTTCTGTGCTCCACGTAAGCAAAAAGTCAAGTCAACTTAAACAGTCGGCATTCCTAACGTTTTTTGGACGAAAAATCGGACGGAATGACCATTTTGTAAGTTTTTGAAAGTACAATTATTCGATTGTAATAAAAAAAAATACGATATCCACAATAAAAATCGGATCCCAGTACAAAGACTAAAACGTTATTTATCCCCTCCCATATTATATAGGAGGCATAGTTGAGGATGGTGACTTTTACAACAAAGGATTCAATTTCATTTATATTCTCTTGCAAATTGGGGATATAAACATGTTTTAGTACTTGTATACCCTTCAGTACTGGAAATTCAAATTTTCAAAATGAAAATTCTATTTGAAATGCACTCTTCAAGAAAGAAAAAAATATTTAAAATTGTAATCAAATCTCAAGTCCAAATTAAAGTGATTCCACCGCACCAAACCAGCTATCTGAAAAATTAGCTTTTTTATGCACGGACATGAAAATTGGACCAAGTATATTTAAATTTTATATTTATATTGATAACAAAATATAAATAAATAAAAGTCAAATAACCTGAGTCTAATTTTCATGTCCACTCATCGATTTTTTTGGCTAAAAATTGCCAAAATTCACCTGTGGCATTTTCGCAATTAACTACTAATCAATGCCCATAGACCGTAGTAAAGCACCAGATCGAGCCAGACAGATATACTCTAGAACGACTCACGCGCCCTCACGGCCTCACGGCCTCACCTCTGTTCCTTTCCTTTGAAAGCAAGTACTACACCAGCTTTCGTCATTCAAATCTCTCTCTCTCCCCTCTCTGTCAATTGACAGCAACAATGGCGATGGGTAGATGGTGTCTTTTTGCCTGCTGCATTCTCCTCGTTTCTACTTCTGTTCTTGCTGCAAGTAAGTTTTCTTTTTCTCTCTCTTTCATTTTCTGCCAACATATTAATTTGTCTGGTAGTATTTTTTAGCAGATTTAGAATGTGGGTCGAGTTTGTATTGATGAATCTTTGAGCTTAAATATTCAGTTTGGTTATTCAGAATGTTGACTTTTGAGCAACTGTAAATCAATAAGTATAATCTTTCATTATTTGGATTGTTGGTTGAAGTTCTGCATTGTCAATTTACTTGAAATGGACTTCATTAATTGAGGGCACTGATGATCAAACATAAATGTGAAATTAAATTAGGTAATAAATGGCTATTTTCACTCAAAATTAGTTAATCAAACTATAAACTACGTACCCAGATCTATTCATTTAAGAAAACTGAGATCTCATCATGTTTTTGGATTCACTTTCATTTTTCTTTTCTGGGTACTGATCCTTAAACAAAATGGAAAATTTCTGACTTACTTACATTTTTCTTTTCTGGGCACTGATCCTCAAACAAAATGGAAAATTTTAATGTACGTTTCCTCTCTCTCTTTTAAACCCACTTGTGAGTTTTTCTCATCTACCTAATGGATACGATTGTGTTTATAAAATTATTTTCGAAGGTAAAAGTTGACCGAAATCAGCATGTAGAAAGCATATAGGGGAATATGCTAATTAAGCTGGCAATGCCTTGCACTTGACATCATTCAAATTGATATTGAAGTGGTAAAGGTTGTACCTCCCTGCAGCTCATTAAGGAATTCCTGTCTAAAGGGTACCCACTACCCACATTGCCCAACTTCTGTGATCAAACATGAGCTGCTGCGGTAGTCAGCTTCTTGAGTTTATCTTGTAGTAATAAGATCTAAACTTTTGACTTATCAAAGAAAGAATTAACAAGATTGAAATTTTTTGTAGTTCTTGTTGCATTGTTTGTGAATGTATTTTTTCTAGTAGTTTTTAAGAGTTGAGCACAGATCCCTGTACATTGTTCTGTTATTTTTCTTGCTATCAAGCCAGCTGAAAAAATTGCAACAATTGGCTTGAGATCAGTTTATAAGGTAACTTCTGAGTAGATGCTGCAGATCAGAAATACTTTTAATGCATCAAAACTTATCAAGGGGGATTCAAGCTGAGTTTGATCTAACTAAACCTTTTCAGTTTTAATTTTTATCGTTTGATTCAGGTACCTATTTAAATGACTACATATGTTGGTCTAGAATACTCTAGTCAAGTAATTAATTTTGAATACTTCTTGTTGTAAGCTTTGTACAATATGATTTTTAAGATCCATGTTCTTAATGTGTAGCAAAAAAAGTTTCATGTCTGTTGCCAAGAAGTTTATTTACTTAGAATCTAGATCTTATTTCCATATTAGCTATGGCCTGGTGATGGACCCATCTAATTATTTATAGAGTAAATAAGATAGGTGCAAGTGATTTTCCTTTCTTTCCCTTGCCTCTTGACGCCTATTTGATATCTGGAGAAAAATAGGATCCCATCATCGTTAGTACAACCAAAACACGGTGGTTCATTCTAATTTTTATAGGTCAAGGAGTTGGTCACAAATGCCGAGTTATTGTTGTGCCTATATGTCCCTATAAAAGCAAAATATTATCTTGGCAAGCCATGGTGTAGTTCTTTGCCATGGACTATGATTCCCATTAAGAGATATACCTGAAACCATAAAAAAATTCTTGGACAAGTGCCAAGACTTTTAAGAGGGTGCTTCTTAACTAATATGGCAATAAAAAACTAAAGTAGATTAAGGTCGCAGCTATTGAACTGCATGTGAGATCTTGTGTTGAGTGCATCCAACTGATGCAAGGTGGAGAGCTCACTAAGCTCGACCTCATGATAGCATAGTTTTAATAAATGTTATCATGAAGTCGAGTTAGTGGACTTTTCTTCTCATAGCCATTGGATCATGTGTGAGGTCATGCTTTGGTTGCATCCCAGCAGGCGGAGTGATTACTGAGCTTGACCTCATGAGGACTTGTGTGGGGCTTGTTTGGATATGGGACCCAAATGGTTTTACATTTGGGTATGAGACTCATGTTTAAGAACTTTGATCTAACGTGCTCCTTTAGCCACTTTTGGTGTGTTGGCAGGGTTCCTAACATTTTTATACAATCAACCCACTACAACAAGGGTTCATGTCTGGTATGTGTCGACCTGCGGAAGGCTACCTATGCTAAATAAATAAAAAACTTGAGAGAAAGCTGTCCTAGCTTGGAAAATGGGTCAATTGTGTTGGGAGTGTTATGAGCCTGGGTGGAGCTCACTTGGAGTATGGGACCTTGGCAGGTCAACTTTAGATATGAGAGTCAAAGGTTAGGAAGTTTATCTAACGCGTTTCATTGGTCCAAGGGCATTTGGCATATTGGTCACAATTCCTAATGCAACACTATTTTTTTGTTGGGAAAATGCTATCATGGGATTAAATCTCACCAAGTGACTCCACCGAGCAGCCATGGGATCTCACAAGTGTGAGAGAAATCATGCATTGATTGCATTCAATTGTTTCAAGACAGAGAACTTACCGAGTTTGACCTCATGTAAACATCATTCTTTCTTTCTTTTTCTGTTCCTTGGGCAACTAATTGCCTTTTAAGGTTGTACTATCTTGGGGATATCAGGTACTGGAATTGGATCGTCTAATTTCACCATTCTAGATATCTCAGTAGAAGTGCACGAACCCCGGTAAAAGGCCATTAGCTGTCCTCTTTCTTCTGCTACTATTGTTATATATTTACAGACCTCGGCAGTTTTTGATAAAATATATGGATTTCATTTCTTAAGTTATCCACTATTCTATTGATGACTTGATGGATCAGTATGCCTTTTCATTATATATAAACAGTCACGTATTTTGAATTCTATTATTGGGTTCTTCCTTCTCTTCTTCTGTTTCAGATGAGTTGGAAGCTCATGCTGCTATCTCAGCATTGTACTTTTAATTTTAGGAACATGGAGATGCGACTACATGAACATCTTCTTTTAGTTTTGTATCAAATGTTGGTTCCTTACTCGAAATACAATTTACTGTGATACAATTAAATGATATTTCACTCGCCTCTAACACAGTTATTTTTCTAATTAAAAATAATACAGATAAAGTAACAGAGAACCCTGCTGATAAGCTTGTCGCTGAGATTAATAGTAATAGAACTGCACAAAAAGGATCATCAGCTCTCCTCGATAATCCGGGCCTGGCATGTATAGCCCTGCAGTACATAAAAGCATACGAAGGAAATTGTGGCGAAGTGGGAGGAGAAAATGCCAAGAAGCCCGCTGATTCTCAAATCGCTGAAGCTTTTTCCCCGAACTGTGGCGTTCTGGCCTCATCACTTACCCCCATCACTGGACGTTTACTCGGATGCCAGTCCAAATATGTCCAGCCTAAGGAAGCATTCTCAATCCTAATGGCGAATAGCAGGGCCTTGGAAATAGTCCACAGCAAGAATCATTCTGAGGTGGGTGCTGCCGTGAGTGGCTCAGATGGTGGGTCTCCGTATTTTTGGTGTGTCCTGTTCAGCAGCGGCAAATCCAACAGCAGCTTCTCTTTTGAGGGAGGCGTGGCCAAATTAACCAGACCTGGATGCTTCAGTGGTGCCAATGATGATTGCAGTGGTGCTGATAGCTGGTCTCAAAACACTCGTCTCTGGCCAATAGTGAGTGGAGTTCTAATTGTAATGGGGTATGCGTTAGGGGTATGATCATGTCCTCATGGAGATTGGCTTCTTTCTGCTCAATTTGAGGATCTTTTCCGTTCTGTTGTATGTGTAAAATTTGCATTATTTAGTTGTCTTTTGTATTTGATACACCGAGTACATTCATTTGTCCTGAGTGTAAGAGTTCAATAATGATATAAAGTATAGTTTCCACATGGTTATTTCTCAATCTACTGTGATAATTTTGTTTGTTTGATGCTCTACTCAGAAGTGGTGGGAGGATTGTTATGTACATAGATAGCATGGTTACAAGCAACTTCAAACGAATGGGTATGCGGAATGAGAAATACTACCTATGGTAGAATACATGATATATCTTAGTTCACGTAGTACTACGATTCAGAACGATAGTACCCAGTATACGAATGGGTATGCGGAATGTGAAATACTACCTATGGTAGAATACATGATATATCTTAGTTCGCGTAGTACTACGATTCAGAACAATAGTACCCGTACCGTGAAACGCAAGGGAATTAGAGTTCTTGCTAACCCTGGTTCATAGTGCAGATAGGCCTTCTTTCATGTTCCTGAAATTCAGTATGAAATATATATAAAGATGAGAATGCACCTCCATTTGGACATGAGTGAGTGAATGCATTTTTCTGATTTGAGAGAAAATCTGTTTATTCTATAGACTATTCCATCAGATTATAATTCACAACCTGTAAACAGAATTAAACAAAGTATGATGCATAAGAGCACTAGGGAAATCATCTTTATGTGCTCACTTGTTTAGCCTTTCCAACTTTTATGGACTCTATTTAGTGCAGTGGAGACTGGAGAGTAAACAGGCTAAACAACCATTTTGGTCTTTGGCCTTTCTACTCTATAGATGATTTCAATTTCATTTATGTACAATTTTTTTTTCATAATAGTCCTCGTATTATAAAATAGAAGAATAATTTAGTCCTTTTTTAAACTTGAATAATGACGTGACTTTTTTAAAAAAATAAAAAAATATGCCAGTATTTATTTTAATAATCTAAGTGGGCATTAGTAAGGGAGAAATTAGTTAATTCACATATTGTGTAAAATTCTTTTTGGCTATAAAGTTATTTGAAAAAAAAAAATCTTATGCAAGAAGATCTTAGAGTTTATGACAAGGCAAACTTAGAGCATTCACAATAGTTACCTTATCGTTATCCTTACTTTGCAATGTTATTGGGTTATTATGCACTCGACTCTGCAGTGTTATTGAATCATTATGCAGGATAGAGATTCAATTTTTTCACTATGTACCCAACAGATTACTTATATTAATTCCTTAAATAATGAAATTTAAAATTTAAAAGTTCCAACCGTCAAAGTATGTTTTGACCATTGTAACTATTTGACATTTGTATTGACTTCATTCGTCAGAGTTTATGATAGATCTATATAACAAAATACAAATGATTTTAAATTTTCCGTTCATCATAATAAATCATCTGGACCTTCCAAAGTTTGGGACAAATCCGACTGTCCAAAGTGCCGGAGGCACGGGACTGTTGCTAGTGTAATATATTACAACATCTTGTTTTTAATTATAAAATCGATATTAATTTATTAATCTTTTTTGAAGTAAGTATATGATATTTTTAAATTTAAAATTAATATAAATTTAATTAATACATATTGTAACTTATTTAGACAAAAAATACTATTACTTATAAAATTTATTATTTTTACAATTTTAGCAAAATTATTAAGTTTGAGAATGCATCAAATTGACTTTTAAAATTAAGTAATAATCTTATAATTTATAAAAAAAGAGAGTATAATTTATCAATTGCATACCACCATAAAAACTTTTATTTTATTTTAAATTTTAAGTAATTTATAGAGTGAGTATTGAATGGATTGTAGCTGCAAATATACATAAGATCAATATTAATTTTAAAAAAGTTAATTTGTGATATTTTAAAATTTAAAATTAATATGATTAATTTAATTTAAATTTTGAAAATAATAAATTTTATAATTAATAGTACTTTTATAATATTTATAATTATATGGACATAAATTAAATAAATTTATATCAATTTTAAATTTGAATACGTTTGAAATTATTTTTTAAAAAATAAGTCAATATTAATTTTATAATTCGAAAACGAAGTAGAGAAAAAGTCAAAATAATAATATTGTGTATCATTGATGAGTTGTCTACTTAAATGAGAGTGTGAAATGTTATTTTGCATATATATAAATAATGGTCTTTTAACTCTCTCACTCTAAAGAGTAAAATCCTATATAGAGATTAAAATAGAAAATAAAATAAGAATAAAAAACTATTGGATAATAATTTATTGAGATATTCTTCATGAGTTGGGTTAAATGAATTGATGTATTAATTGAAGCATTTCTTCTTACTTTATGTGAATACAATCTTGATGATTTTAGTTATTATGTTGATACAATAGTAGTGTGGCAAGATGAAGTGAAGCAAATTAAGATTTGTTGGGATGTCTTTAAGTTACTAATAATATCACCTTAATTCAGTCATGACTTTTTGAGTGAATATGTGGATGGACTAAAATAATTCAAAAATAATAATATTTGACCCGAAATTTATTCCAGACTCGATCGGAATGTGACCCGAGTTAAAAACAACTCTATTTTATATTTTATTATCCCTAATTTGTCCTTTTTTCTTTCAATTATATTAGTTTATTAAATTAATACGTTTTATTTTATTTTGTAGGATTTGATATTTTGTTTCAATAAAATCAATATTGGATTTATCTTGATAAATAAGTAAAAGATACTTGTTCGAGATTTAAAGATGGAAAATGACTCTTGAAAGATTACATGTAAAGATTGAAATCAATAAAAAATGAAGAGGATAAAAGGGAAGAAAATAGAATAAGTTCAATGAATCTGAATTAGTCACAAATTTATTTTCTCTATAAAAAAACCACATGTTTTAGAGAGAAGAATATATTAGTTTAAATTATGAGTAGATTAAATTACTTCTTCATTGTACGCTTGTTGGAAAATCGTAAATAAATAGAGTTTTTTTATTTGTTTTTAATCTTCTACCTTTTCTTTATTTTAGTTAGTTTATTTATTTTCATGTCTAGTTAATTTTTTATATCTAGGATGAAAATGAAATTAAATAATTATTCAGTATAATATTTTGCATCTCATCTATTATTTGTGCTCTTATGTTTAATTGAGTTCGTTTTCATGTTTCGTTATTGAAATATATTTTGTTTTATAGTTCTTATATGATTTTAAATTAATTAAGAGGTTTTGATAGATTATTGTTAAAATATAAGTTTTTCATAATCTATGCCCGCTCAAAGAAATTTTGACGGGTTATAGTTAATCCTTATATTTTCATAATCTATATTTGCCCATGTTAATTGTAAAATTACTAAATTAAAAAGAAGAGAGATCAAAATTGTTAGACCCCAAATTTTTAATGAATAAAATCGAATTTTCTCTAATTATTATTGTGAATAATAAGGTGTTAATTTGATATAATACTTTGGTTATGGGTGAAATATGCAAATTTTGCAAAATAAGCAAGTGGTAATAAAATATTCATTGTGTCGGGGAATATTCGTTTGGTCGTGGAATATTCTTTCTGTCGGAGAATATTCGTACGACGGCGCAGCCATTTGTGGGTCCCATAACGGATAATTGTCGGATGAATAAAATTACAAAGTTTGGGTTGTTATAAATAACGGCGTAGTTGTTACCGTTAACACTGTTGGAATACCCGGTGGTTGAAATGCAGTAATACGCGTGGTTGCACAGTAGCACACGGTATTGCACAGTATTGTTGAATTATTGATCCTTACGTAAGAAGGCACTACTCAATAATTGTTACAGTAATTACTGTTCAATATTTTATTTTATTGATTCAATAATTGTTGCGTTGATATTTTATATTATTGTTGCTCCATAATTGTCACTGCACATCATCTCCATTATCAGATCAATAAATCATATTATTTGGAATAATATTATTAGATAACATTATTGGCAATATCTAGAAAGTTCTGTCAATGAGAGATTTAGTCACCTAATTGCGCGCCAGTAAGAAAAAATTCTTATTGGAAAGCCCCCTCTTTCCTGGGAACGACCTGTTTGTCATAAATGTGATTCTGTAATATTATTTGTGAATAATTAATTATTGATTCATATGATAAGAAAATATTTATTTTTGTGTGGATATAAATGATGGATTTATTTATGTGGTTATTAATGAAGGAATTAATGTTGACGTGTTTTATCAGTATTTTGTTGGATTGGAAGTATTTAAAAATCATCCATTTGTGGATTTCGGGTATTTTCTGTTTGAAATTTGAAAAAACTCAAAGCTACAAAGTTATAGAGAATTCGATTTCGTGTGGAATGGACATAAAATTAATATTTTTCTGATAAACGCGCTATTTTCTATGAATTATTAAAGTTTCTAATTATTGTTTAAATGATAAAATATTTTGGAAAATTCTAGAATTGGTTGGTGAGAAATGTGTTCAATTGAATTTCAAATGTGATGGGTGGCAATAGTAACAGGTAAAGCCATCAGGTAGCAGGTTAGTCTTCTCGCTTTCTCTCTATATATATCCACACCAGAATTCATAAGTTTTCTCGCTTTCTCTCTATATATTATCGAGCGTATTCTTGTGAGTATTTTGATACTTTTAGTGTTGCTATACGGTGCAAGTTTCTTCAGTACTATATCCAGTATTCCAGCCAGAAGTATTATCTTTTTAAGGTAAGAGATGTTATTTTCTTCGTAAGTGATATTATTTCTTCAATATCATTTTGCCGAAATATTGGTTAGAACTTTTTATCAAATTTGAAACTTTTCATGTCGGGATTACTATTCACGAGTTACTATTCATGAGTTACTATTCATGAGTTACTATTCACGAGTTACTATTCACGAGTACTATTCACGAAGCATGATAATTTTTCTTGTGGAATTTCTATCTTTTGGTGTCGGAGTTACTATTCACGTATACGTCACTATTCACGTATACAACACTATTCACGAATACGGCACTATTCACCGAAAAATAAAATTTTCTTCTTTTTATCCAAGGTGTCTATTATGGTTACTATCTTTGATTGAATCCATGTTTTGATCTTTATTTTAAATTCTGCTTCAAAATTGGTTATTGTGAAGTATTTTTGAACTTGGATAAACTGTAATACGAATACCTAATATTTGATCTTTTATCTCACTGGATTCGTTTTTTTTAAGATATTTTTCATCATCCTCAGTCTTAAATGATGATATTACTGAATATCTTTGGTCTGTATTGCAAAGATGAATGATTAACTGATGAATACCTTTGGCCTGTAGTGCAAAGATGAATGATTACCTAATTAATATATTTGGCCCGTAGTGCAAAGATAAACAGGTGTTGAGATGAACATGACCAACTGGTGATACAAATGAATATCTTTGGTCTGTAGTGCAAAGATGAATATTTAATTCAAGATGTATATTGATTGATGTTATAGGGATAAAATATTGATGATGGACTTTTAAATCTTAGAAGATAGCAGAATTCTTTCTCTACTTGACTCTTCTAATGGATTGTTGTTTCCGCTGCAGTTGTTGATCTAAAACTTGTTGTCTATTATATTTTATCAAATTATTCCCTGTTAAAGACTAACGATAATTTATTGTATATTATCTTAGTCATAATATTTTCTTACTGGGCTAGTTGAGCTCACCCTTTTCCTTTTTGTTCCATTTTTCTTCACAGGAGGTGAGAACATAGCAGGAACTAGCCGGGGTTTGGAGTGATGGTTCAGGATAGTTGTTTTAGTAGTCCTCACTATTTTATAAAATAATGTATCAATAATTATAACGAGGACTCTTTTTGAGTTTTTATACTATCTATTAGACAATAGTTGTATTCAAACTCACACTATATGTGTTGTCGTATTTTGCACGACAATTATATTATTGAAGTTGTATTTATTTTTGTACTATGTATTTGGCGACTCAGAATGGGTTGGGTTGAATGGACATATTTTGGGGTCGTCACAAAAATTATAGTTAAGTTGTAAAAATTGAAGAGATTGAATTATTTATTATGTTTATTGTTAAATGAATTCGAATTTCTAAATTGATTTCTTATAATTAGTTAATTTAATTGTAGTTAATCAATTATCAAGTCTTTATTTCTAATTCACCTAAATTTTTATTTTTATTTTCATTTCTAAATAATTCGTCTCAATTATAATTAATAATTACAAACTAATAATGATAAAAATGTATTCATGTTTTATCAATCTCACTTCACTCCTTTTGTTATAAAATATTATATTAAGTTTGATTTTTTGGAATTAATTTAAAACATTTCAAAATTAAATTTTATATGAATTTATTTAATCTTAGGTGATATACTTATATATATATATATATATATTATTTTGAAAGTGTTCTCTTTGTTAAAAAAATATATTTTTTAAATTTTAAAAGAATCAAATTAATTTATATTTACAAATATTTCAAATTAATTTTTTTTATAAAAACACAACTTTGACCTTGATTAGTCTTATATTAGAATTTAGAAGAGACTAACATCAAATAAAAACATTCTAAATGTATTTAATTTGTGTGAAATTTGTTCCTAGTTCTTAGTAAATTATTTGTAACTAATTCTTAGTAAATAAAAACTCTTAGGGCATGTTTATTTGTAAAAGTATATTTAGTATTGGATTTTTTTTTAATGTTAGACTATTAATCTCATAAATTCATTTGATAGTTTAAAATGAGAGGACTATTAATCTCATACATATCATGAGAATTCCTCATAAATAACCTTAGAAATGATAATAAATAGTCCATGAGACTATTTACAGAACTATTAATCTCTCATTGTGGGATAAAATAATTTAAAATAATGTTAAATTAAGACAAATAATTAAATTGCAAATATATGTTTTGCAAACAAATAAAACCTTAGTGATCATACAAAGAATTTGAGAAATTTGGAATATGAGATTTTGAGCAACTTGTGATCATACACGGTAATATATATACGGTAAGGATCAAAAGTATTCTCCTTAAATAGCATTCCGTCTTAAATAACATTCTTTTATCAAAACGACGTAGGATCAATTGTATTTATAAAAATGCCACCGCGTCCCTCCAAAACTACGTCGTTTTGATAAAAGAATGCTATTTAAGGAGAATGCTCTTGATCCTTATCGTATATATATATATATATATATATATATATATATATATATATATATATAGAGAGAGAGAGAGAGAGAGAGAGTTTGAATCCAGTCCGGACGGCCGAATTTTGTTAAAATACGGATTTTATTTTTATTTTTTGCTTTTTTTAAAAAAACAACTAAAAAAAAGTTTAATATTGTATGAAACTATAATTTTTCCATAATACAGTATGTACAGACCTATTTTGTTATATGTATCTAAATCACACCCAAAACACTGTATTATGAAAAAAATTCAGTTCTATAAAATATTAAACTTTTTTATAGTTGTTTTAAAAAAAAGCAAAAAAAATAAATCCGCATTTTAGTACCGTCCGGACTGGATCCTGTGTGTGTGTGTATATATATATATATTAATAAGAAAGTCATGCTAAATAGTCAAGTTAAATAGTTACCAATAATATCAGCGACCGCATTGTTGGTCGCTGCTGGTAGTAATAGCGACAAACTTCTGCAATCGTAATTTTATTCAGTCGTTATTCAATATCAGCGACTGAATGCGGTCGCTAGCACAATTTTGCCTCCAAAAAATTGGCAGAAAATGGTGGCGCAATGATTTTGTGCGACTACTTGATATCTGCGACCGTATGCGGTCGCGGATAAGTCCATGTCATTAAAAGTTAGCGATCGCATGCGGTCGCTATAGGCGGTCGCTGATAAAACTTAATCTAACCAGTATCAGTCATTCATTCGCTCGACACAGACGAAAAAAAAAGAGGGAGCAAATAGAGAGAAGAGGGAGAAAGGGGGAAGAGAAGAAGGAGAAGAACTAGCCGTCGACCCACCGCCACCACTGCCATTGTCGTCGCCGGCCCGCCGCCACCACTGCCATTGTCACCGCCGCCAACAGGTAACCCTAACTGCAATAATTTTTATAGTTTTCTAAATTTGAAGATTAATGTTGAATAACACACAGAATTGTTTGTGGGAAATAATTTATATTCCATATGGATTGTTGTAGTAATTATGTGAAATTTGTTTTTATTCCTGTTTATATTCTTGTTGGATTAAACATATATTTATATTGGGGGTTTTGGGAACAACATTAAACCCTAGTGTTTTATTGGGACATGTTTTGCTTATCCTAACTTGTGGATTGAGTTATTATATTAAAATTTTCAGGTTATTGAAATTTATAGGCTAAACAAAGTAATTTGTTATTTTCACTGTGAGAATTGGACAAATAATTCTATACTCTTGTCTGTTTCCTAGATGTATTCAGTATAATGCAAAAGTTAGGGGGTGGGGAGAAGTTTTCAGCTTTAACATGCTAGGATTTCTCCATAATTTTTGATATATATATTATTTGAAGATTAGAAAAATTATGAGAGAAATCGGTTAGGTCTCTTTGTAAAAAAATTTCCTTTCCATCACAAATAATCAAGCAATATTTTTATCTAATATACAGAGATAGGAAAATTATAATTTCTAAACAAACTAATTATCATGGATTTAAACACGTTCGTTTGATTTTGAATGATGAGTGACAACATATGTTTGAAGAAGCTCAGATAATTAACTAGGAGCACAACTACTACCCATATTTTGGAGACAAATTATAGAAAAAAAGAGAATTTATTATGAAGAATGTGCCTTTGTTTGCTTGATTTCCTACCTCTTTTTTTCTTCTTTTTCTTTGGCTAAAAAGTCTATATGCTTCCAGTGCAACACTTGGTACATCAAATGACTTTGGAAATGATGTGAAACTTTTTCATGTTATAATTTGTTGTATTTATATTATAATTTTGTTCTGCTTGTGTTGGGACTCTTTTAGTATTTCCATTCACAGGCTTCCAACTTTCAATTCATGATTACCATCATATTTCCTGTGAAGTTTCAGTAATTAGCTAAAGTTTATTAGTCTCGTTATCTTTTCCCAAAGAAAAATCTAGCTTCCTTAGATGTGTTCTTGTTTTGGGACATAGTCTTATTATATTGGGAATTTGTATATACCTCTTGGTTTGTGTCTTTGGGTGCCTAGAAATGACCTTATATACATGCTGTCGTGCATGTGGCTAGTCCATATTATAGGGGAGACTCTGGCAATTTTTTTTATTGGTCGGGTATTTGCGAACATTTATAAATGTTATAGAAGCTATAACTCGTACTTAACCAAGTTGTGACTATCCCAAAACATAAAAGATTATAGAAAGGAACTGTGAAGGGTATAATCTTAAAACATATTAGGTGCCTGATAGTTGATATGAATGAATCTTCAAGATACTCAAAAGTTGTATAAATGAGTTAGAAAACTCTGATATAAAGCTAGCATGAATGAAATACCTTACGTATTCACTTACGATAAACAATAAAAACAAATTTAAAACAAATTAAAATAAAATTACATGATATAATATAACTATTAAACTAAGTAGCATTTACTTAGTTTCTCATACTAAATTTAATAACATTTAAAGTTTCTCATATGCTTACAAGTATGCTCAAGTCTTATGATTACAAGTATGCTCAAGTCATATGCTTACAAGTATGCTTAAATATTAATCATATGCATGCTTACAAGTATGCTCAACTCATATGGTTACAAGTATATATGCTCAAGTCATATTTTAACATTTATAATGTTGTTTGTAGTAGGTACCGTGGAATCATGGACCTCTATTCAGACCGTAGTTGGATAGCACGACGAAAGTCAAGTGCCCAGATAGGTGCTACAACTGAATTTAGAGTTGGTTGCCAAGTGTTTTTAGATTATGCGTATAGTCACCCAGAATGTATGAATGGTAAGTCGCAGATACGATGTCCATGTTTGAAGTGTAAGAATGTAAATTATATTGACAGAGACATTGTAAACTATCATTTACTTGTTTCTAGGTTCATGAGAAATTACGAAGAATGCTGGTGGGCACATGGGCAGAGAAGAGGGGGTGGCATCATAGAAGTGCACAATTCGAGCAGTAGTACTCATCGTATGAATGAAATGGTTCGTGATATTGCAGGGCTAGAACAACCTATGAATTCTGATGCCAAAGACTTCTTTAAGTTGTTAGACGAGGGTAGCGAGCCATTGTGGCATGGTTGCACCAAACACACTACATTGTCTGCAGTGGCGACATTACTTAACATCAAGGCTGATCACAACATGAGCCATGAGTGTTTTGAGTCGCTCTTGAAGGCCATTAAGAGTATGTTGCCTGACGGTGAGAAATTGCCTGGTAACTATTACTTTTGTAAAAAAATGGTGAAGAAGTTGGGTCTTGGTTACCAAAAGATCGATGCATGTCTCAACGATTGCATGTTGTTTTAAAAGGAAAATGAACAGATGACAAGGTGTACGGTTTGCAGTCATGATCGGTTTAGACCTAATAAAGAGGGTGTGACAAAAAAAAATCAAGTATACCGTTTAAGATTCTAAGGTATTTTCCAATAACACATCAGCTAAAAAGATTGTACATGTCTTCAAGAACAGCTGAACATATGAGTTGGCATGCGAAATCTCCAGCTAAAGATGGAGAACTAAATCATCCCGCAGATTAGCAGGCTTGGAAAGATTTCAACTTAGCACATCCTGGGTGTAAGACACCAACTTATTATAAATAAAATCGAATTTCCTCTAATTATATTTGTGAATAATAAGGTATTAATTTGATATAATTCTCTGGTTATAGGTGAAATGTGAAAATTTTTGCAAAATATGCAAGTGGTTATAAAATAATCATTGTTGTCGGGGAATATTCGTTTGGTCGTGGAATATTCTTGTTGTCGAGGAATATTCGTACGACGGCGCAGTCATTTGTGGGTCCCATAATAGAATAACTGTCGGATGAAAAAAATGACAAGTTTGAGTTTTTATAAATAACGGCGTAGTTGTTACCGTTAACACTGTTGGAATACCCGGTGGTTAAAATACAGTAATACGCGTGGATGCACAATATTGATGAATTATTGATCCTTACGTAAGAAGGCACTACTCAATAATTGTTATAGTAGTTACTGTTCAATATTTTATTTTATTGATTCAATAATTGCAGCGTTGATATTTTATATTATTGTTGTTTCAATAATTATCACTGCACAATATTTCTCATTATCATATCAATAATTCATATTATTTGAATAATATTATTTGATATCATTATTGGCAATGTCTAGAAAGTTCTATCAAGGAGAGGTTTGGTCACCTAATTACGCACCAATAAGGTGAAATTCTTATTGGAAAGCCCCCTCTTTCCTAGGAACGGCCTGGTTGTCATAAATGTGATTCTGTAATATTATTTGTGAATAATTAATTATTGATTCATATGATAATGAAATATTTATTTTATGTGGATATAAATGTTGGATATATTTATTATGGTTAAAAATGAAGGAGTTAATGTTGAGGTGTTTTATCAGTATTTTTGTCGGAATGAAGGTATTAAGAATTAAACCAGTGTTTTTGAGATATTTTGTGTGAGTTATAATTTTTAATCCGACCTTTGGATCGTTGTAATTTTTGGATATGTTATACATATATAAGTTGAGTATATGTCCACAAATTTTGAACCGTTAAAAATGAACGTATGATTTGTTATGAATTTTAAGAGGTGACTGATTCAGAAATTAGATTTATAAATGATTTTGGTAAAAAAATTTAGAATTGAGTGGGCCCCACTTGTGGTTGGTGAAGAAATGTGCTGAATTTATTTCAAATGTGGTGGGTGGGAATAGTAGCAAGTAAAGCCATCAGGTTGCAAGTCAAGTCTGCTAACATTTTCCTATAAATAGATGGCTAAGTTAGAATTGAAAATCACACCAGAAACAAGTTTTCTCTCTTTCTCTCTCTAGATTATTGAGTTTATTTTGTGAGTATTTAGATATTTTGTGAGTTTCTATTCATCAGTGCAAGTTTGCTTCAGCCTTATACCGATATTCCGATTACAAGTACTGATATTTTGAGGTAAGTGATGTTATTTTCTTCATATATGATATTATTTATTCAATATTATTATGTCGAATTATTGATCTAAATTTTTATCAAATTTGGAATTTTTTGTGTCGGGATTACTATTCACGTATACGACACTATTCACGAATTCGGCACTATTCACCGAAAAATAAAATTTTATTTTTTTTGTCCAAGATGTCTATTATGGTTACTATCTTTGATTGTATCCATGTTTTGATCTTTATTTTTGAATTCTGCTTCAAAATTGGTATTTATGAAGTATTATTGATCTTGGATAAACTGTTATACGAATCCCTACTATTTGTCCTTCCGTTTCACTGGATTCATTTTTTTTAAAATATTTTTCATCATCCTCAGTCCTAAATGATGATATTACTAAATATCTTCGGCCTGTAGTGCAAAGATAAATGATTAACTTATGAATATCTTTGGCCCGTAGTGCAAAGATGAACAGTTGTTGAGATTAACATGACCAACTGGTGATACAAATGAATATCTTTGGTCTGTAGTGCAAAGATGAATATTTGATTAAAGATGTATATTGATTGTTGTTACAGGGTTAAAATATTGATGATGGACTTTTAAATCTTAGAAGATAGTATAACTAATTCTCTACTTGACTCTTCTAATGGATTGCTGTTTTCGCTGCAGTTGTTGATCTAAAACTTGTTGGCTATTATACTTTATCAGATTTTTCCCTGTTGAAGACTAACGATAATTTGTTGTATATTATCTTAGTCATAATATTCTTTACTGGGCTAGTTGAGCTCACCCTTTTCCTTTTTATTCCATTTTCTCAGGTGGTGAGAACATAGCAAGAACTAGTCGGGGTACGGAGTGATGGTTCTAGAAAGATGTTTTAGCAGTCCTCACTATTTTTGTAAAATAGTGTTTCAATAATTGAAACGAGGACTTATTTGAGTGTGGATATTATCTAGAAGACAATATTTGTATTTAAACTCACAGTATGTGTTGTCATATTTTGCACGACAATTGTATTATTGAAGTTATAGTTTGCTTTCTGTACCATGTATTTGGCGACTCTGAATGGGTGTTGTATACCTATTTTGGGGGCGTCACACTGGGTTTGCATTGGAACCTAGAAATGTGAGGCTTGGATTGTCCACCGACGATTTCAATCCATTTGGCCACTCAGCAGTTTCGTACTCATGTTGGCCTGTGATTGTTACTCTGTACAACTTGCCTCCTTGGATGTGTATGAAACAGCCATACTTGTTTCTTTCACTCGTGGTTACTGGTCCTAAGAGTCCTGGAAAGAACTTAGATGTTTACTTGAGACCTCTTATAGACGAGTTGAAGTTATTGTGGGAGGATGGAATACAGACTTGGGATGTTGCAATGAAAACAAATTTCAACCTTAGGGCAGCGGTTATATGGACTATAAGTGACTTCCCAGCTTATGGTATATTAGCTGGATGGAGTACACACGGGAAGTTGGTTTGTCCGTATTGTATGGAGCATACAAAGTCGTTTAATCTATCAAAAGGTCGAAAGCCTTGTTGGTTTGACTGTCATCGTCGGTTCTTGCCGATAGATCACCCGTTTCGAAGAAATAGAGAACACTTCAGGAAAGGGAAAGTAGACAATGATATGCCTGCACCGCGATTGTCGGGAACGGAGATGCGAGATCATGTGATGAGATTGTCGGTTATCCCATTTAGTGAGATTGATGCCACAAACATAATCAATGGGTTTGGCGAATCTCATAACTGGGTTCGGAGAAGCATCTTTTGGGAATTGCCTTATTGGTCTACAAATTTGATTCGTCATGATCTAGATGTGATGTATATTGAGAAGAATGTGTTTGACAATGTGTTTAACACTGTGATGAATGTTACGGGGAAGACAAAAGATAACGATAAGGCACGTTTAGACATGAAAGATATTTGTAAGCGTCCTGGATTAGAACTTTATGAATCTCCTAATGGTAAGATTGTCAAACCGCATGCAAGGTACACATTGTCCAAAAAGTAAGTTGAAGATGTGTGCACATGGGTTAAGTCTCTGAAACTACCAGATGGATATGGGTCAAACATTGCAAGGTGTGTTATGGGTGGGAAATTGCAAGGGATGAAGAGTCATGACTGTCATGTGTTCATGGAGAGACTCATACCTATATCATTTCGGGATTTGCTTGATAAACCAATATGGGATGCTTTGACAGATCTTAGTCGTTTTTTCAAAGACTTATGTTCAAAATCATTAAATAAGAAGGACATGTCTGTACTTAAGAAGAATATCATAGAGATCACGTGTAAACTGGAAAAAATATTCCCACCTGGTTTTTTTGACTCCATGGAGCATTTGCAAATTCATCTTCCCTATGAAGCTCGTGTTGGGGGTCCAGTGTGAGACCCCAGATTTTATGAATAAATATTTAATTTTTTCGAAATAATTTTTTTTAATATTATGGTGTTGATTTAATGTAATGTTATAGCTGTGGGTAATATTTATAAATTTTATAAAGTAAGCAAGTGGTTATATAATATTCGATTGGTCGGGGAATATTCTTTTTGTCAGGGAATATCCGTACGACGGTACAATTATTGGTGGATCCCGTAACAGAATTATTGTCAGATTGAGAAAACGACAAAAATACTTTATGAAAATAACGGCGGAGGTGTTACCGTTAAAATTGTTGATCTACCCGGTAGTAAAAGTACAGTAATACGCGTAGTTGCACAGTAGCACACGGTATTGATTATTAATGCTTACGTGAGAAGTCACTCAGCTATACTCAATTATTGCTACAGTAATTGCTGCATCATATTTCTCATATTATTAATTCAATTATTGTTACAGTATCATCAGCATTATATGATATATTATTAAATCAATAATTGAGACGGCAAAGTTATTCATATTATTATTTATAATATTGACAATGTCTAGAAGTTCTGTCAAGGAGAGGTTTGGTCACCTAATTGCGCGTCAATAAGGAGAAATCCTTATCGAAAAGCCCCCTCTTTCCTGGGAACAACCTGGTTTTTAAATATTGTGAATTATAATATTAATGATGAATAAGTTCGTGTTGATTAAAGATGAATTTTATAGTTCCATTGTGTTGGACTTATTTGTGTTAGTATAATTGATGTCTGGAGGATATATTATTCAATTGGGTATTCGGGACACTTTTCGTGTCGGAGTTACTATTCATGAGTTACTATTCATGAGTTACTATTCTCCCAGTTATTATTCACTCTAGTATTGTGTATTCGGGTATTTGGGTACAATATTATTCCATGAGGAAATGTGCTAATTTTTCAGACCGTTGGTTGAAAATATTATAGTAAATCAGTATGGACCGTTGTTTTAAGTTTTAATAGTAAACCAATATGGACCGTCTATTTAATAGTAAATCAATCTGGACCGTTCATGAATTAGTTACTATTCATTCCATTTTCCTATAAATAGAAGCTCATTCCTTCATTATTTCTTACGAATTCACTGAAATTCTAGAGAGAGAATTATAAGAGAACCTATAAAAAAGTATTCTGCTACTTCCTTACTCTTATATTCAGTTTCTTGTACGGTAAGGGGTATTATTTCTTTTGTATTCATGAAGAGAACTTTTGTTATTCCATTATTTATTATTCTGTTGGAATAACCTGTATACGCGGGCTACCCTATACATGGTGACATTCTTCTAATATTCCGTTCTTTATTATTCTGTCGGAATATCCTGTCTGTGCGTTTACGCCGGACCTGGTTCCATTATTTATTATTCTGTCGGAATATCTTGTCTGTGCGTTTACGCCGGACCTGGTTCCATTATTTATTATTCTGTCGGAATATCATGTCTGTGCGTTTACGCCAGACCTGGTTCCATCCTTTATTATTATGTTGGAATAACCTGCATGTGCGGTCTATCGCATGTCTGGTGATTTCTTTTGTTATTCTATTCTTTATTATACTCAGTTGGTTAAAACTTTGACTTCTATACTCCATGAAATTAGTGGAATATCCTTGATATTTGCGCTTCATCCAGTATCTTTTCATAGAAATATTCTTCTGAGCATTCTTGAATTTTACTCTACAAAGCAGTATCATGTTGACCATTTAGACGTTATCAGTTCCTAGATAAATTAATTCTTGAACTTGTTTTATTGAATTCTTATATCATTGTCATCATCCTCATGTTTATATTATGTTGAAAGTCATATGTGGCCTGTTGTGCATATATGAACTTGGTATGATTATGACCAGGGATTATTCGGTATAATCATAACCGTAATGTTACAAATGATGTGGAAAAAGTCCTCATTGACCCGTAGTGCGTTGATGGAGAGTTTTTGGTATGATTATGGCTATGGATTCTCTTTGGCCGTAGTGCAAAGATGAATTGTTTTATGGCATGATCAGGACCGTTGACGAAAACATGATTATTTTAAGCCGTAGTGCATGGATAATTCGTGGTCGTGATACTAAAGAATATCCTTGGCCGAGTGCAGAGATGATTCGATGATGTGGATTATTTATTAAGTTGAGTCCCAATGATAAAAGTGATGAAAAACCTTTTAAATCATAGAAGATAGTAGATTTTATTCCCTACTTGACTCTTCTAATGGATTGCTTGTTCCGCTGCAGTTAAACTTGATAGTTATTATATTTTATTAGTTTAACACTGTTGAAGGCTAACGATAAATTATTATGCATTATCTTAGTCATAATATTTCTTACTGGGCTAGTTGAGCTCACCCTTTCTTTCACTGTTCTCTTTAGGAAATGAAAATGTAGCTGGGACTAGTCGGGGAACAGAGTGATGGTCCTAGATGGTGCATTAGTAGTCCTCACTATTCTGTGAAATAGTGTGATAATAATTGTAATGAGGACTCCTTTTGAGTTTGTATAATCTCTAGTAGACAATATTTGTATTCAAACTCACAGTTTATGTTTTGTAGTAATGTACACAACAGTTGTATTATTAAGTTGTATTTGAATTCTGTACCATGTATCTGGCGACTCAAGATGAGTGATGTATACCTAATTTTGGGGGCGTCACATCCAGTTCAATATAGATGGATGTACCCTTTCGAGAGGGTAATGGAAAATCTTAAGAGGAAGGTGAAGAATAGAGCTTATGTCGAGGGGTCGATATGTGAGGCATACAGTTTCGATGAGATATCTACGTTTGTCTCAGACTATTTTTCGGACGAAGTCTTGACAAAGGCCAACCGAGTATCGAGACATGATGATGGGGGAAATGTTGACCTAAATGGTCGGCTCTCTGTATTTGGTCTATCGAGCCGCGCTTATGGAAAAGGGAAGCGCATATTCCTCTCTGAGCAAGAATTACATGATGCACATACTTACATTCTTCTCAATTGCGAAGAGATTGACGAATTTGTGAGGTACACATGTAAACGTGATAATTTATCTTTTAAGTTGAAAATTTATTCCAATATGGTAATTTTTATAACATGGTATAGATTGTACGATGACGAGTTAAAAGTGAAGCATCCCGGCATAACTGATAAAGATATTCAAATCAATCGTGATAAAAAATTTGCACTTTGGCTAAAGGACAAAGTAAGTTCAATTTTTAAGCACGTAGAATATATATACTCCATGTTAATTATGACTTCATTTAATAAGATGGAGTTTTTGTAGGCTTTGACTGAGGGATCAACGATACTTTTAAAGATCGAAATCTTTTGAAGATACTGGGCGGGCATCTGGGGGCTCTCGATCCTGAGGAGTTAGCTAAAGCAGTAGCGACAGCAGCAGCAGGACAGCATGGGGATGACGACGAGGTATAAAATCACTTTGTTGTATATATTATCGTAATATGTATCAGTATCAACATAGTTACTATATTTGTAACTTGTTTTATTATTTTGTTAATTACAGGGTGATTAAGGAGGCGATGATGTTTGACGTACCTGCTTTAGATCAGTTTTGTAGTTATAGTATAAGCTTGTACTTGTATATTCATTTTTGTGATGTCTGTATGTTACTTAAACAAGTTTTGAAATGTTATTATATTTATTCAATTCATATTGGGTTCTAAATGTTTAAATACTAGTTTGGTGTATGTTGGTGGACGATGGATGTTTATATTGTTGTGAATGTTGTTTATATTGTTGTGATTGTGTGTTGGGATAAAGCAGGTACAAAACAGGTACAGATTTTTGGAAATTCTGCAAAACAACAAAAATCTAGTTTGCATTCTGTTTCATATCAGCGACCGCATGCGATCGCTGATAGTTAGTAGTGACGGCTTAACATTTGAGGGTATCAGCGACTGAAATCGGTCGCGGATAGCAGTCGCTGCCACATGGACCATGTCAGCTTTGGCCATGGACTATGCTGACTCAGCTTAGCGACCGAAATGATAAATTCGGTCGTTAATATTGGTCGCGGATACAGCGGTCGCTAATAGTGGTCGCGGATGTGCATCCTAGCGACTAGATTTTATGCAACGAATATCAGCGACCGGAGTCGGTCGTTGATGTCTATCTGCGACTGTACAAGGTCGCTGAAATGCGGTCGCTGATAAACCTTTTTCTTGTAATGTAAATAGTCATACTATGTATTGTATTGCGATAAATTTATACTAATTTATAATTACGAAGTTTATTAATACATGAGATTGATATGAATTATAGAAGGGTTTCACCTATTACACATATTTTTTAAAAAAATTATCACTAATATCTATCTGGTAACGTCAAGATCCGTCCACGCGCATCAATTACCAATAGCGCGTCCAATCATGCACAGAAATAAAGTCGCATGGGAAAACTTGACGGCTTGGGCCACCGAGAGATAGTTCCGGCGTGAAAATAAGTATAAGCTGAATAAGGTTAACAATGAAGTTATTAAGCTTTAGTGCTAGAAAAATATTGAGATACGAGAATTATGGTGTAGCCTTGTATTTATAGTGATCAATGATCACACCTCCTCTTACAAGCTCGTCCCCGTATGGAAATAAAACACATCATTAGGGGGCAAATGTTCAAAAATGCCCCTGATATTTACCCCGATATCCCATTTGCACCCTAAACTATTTTTTTAAAAGTACCCTTAACGTTATAAATTTAAGATCAATTGTGCCCCTCCCGTTAAAAAAATTCCAACTAGACAAACGGACGTCCTAAGCCATTGACACGTGACAAAAATATTTTTTTTTATTCTTTTCTCTTTCTTTTCTCTTTTCTCATCCTTTCTTCTCCCTTTTTTTTTCTCTCTCTCTCCCTTCTTCTTCCTCTGTTCTAAAATAACAAAACAGATCTAGGTTTCCGAACTGCCATAGAACCTCTCTCTATTTGCCTCATATCTCGCTCATTTCTCTCTCTAAACTCTTCGAGAGGAGAAAAAAACATATTACAGCTAATCTTATACACACATACGTATATATTTACTAGTATATAATTGTAGCCTTGTAATTTTCAGCTAATTTCCATTTCTTGGATGTACAATTAGTGCTAGTGTTATGATTTTACTGTCATTAGTTCATTTGGTTTTAAATTATTGCAAGTGCTTCAAGAATTTAGCTTGATAAAACAGAGTTTGTTGAAGCCTCAGTATTTTCTTAGTTTTGAGTTGAGATAGAGAGAAAAGATAGTTTCTTTTTTCAATTGGAAGGTAGTTCTCTTTATGGGTTTTTGAAATTAATGTTGGGATATCAAGAATTTTGATTAAATTAAGCAGATGGCTAGTCTTTTTGGAAGATTTTTACCCACCAAGCCTTCAATTTCTGATACTGACGACAAGTACAGTGTGGAGTACAGTGGCCCTCCGGTCAATTATGATATACCCCATGTAGTTCTGGTTGCCGCAGTGGTCTCCACTGCTTCCGAGTTGAATAATTTTTCACTGCCAGTAATTCAACCTATTTTGAAGAGTGGTCCATTGGTTAAGAAATTGTCAAAATTAGAGTTACAAGAAGTTGTGTCTCCGATTTCAGTTACCCATTCAAGTGAATTTGATGGTGGTCGTGTAGTTAGTTGCTCAGATAGTCATGGCACATCATTTAGAGTAGTTAATGTGATTGATAATTCGGGTGAACTAGGTTTTTCGGATATTGATGAATGCTTACCCCGGGTATTGAATGGAAATAGAAGCTCCGGTACATTGGGGTTTTCTGACAGTAGTGGTGATTACCAGTCAGGAAGCTCCGGTACAATGACTTGATGATATAATTTCATTAGCTTAATCAAACAGGAAAGGGAGAGGCCTTACCAGATTATCAGCCCTCAATCGGATGTTGGTGATCCCATCGTGCAAAATGCTAGCAATGGAAAAACAAATTGGATTTTGTGGATGATCCGGGAGCAGTTCTGGGAACCATGAAGGTGAATCACATAGGGATAAGGAGGTCATTATTTTATCAGGCCTGTGCTTTTTACCGTAAAAAGATGAAACTAGATCTGTTATGTTATTTTAGAACAGATGTAGAAGAACGGAGAGAGAGGGAGAAGAAAGGAAGAGAAAAGAATTTAAAAATATTTTTTTGCCATGTGTCAATCGCTTAGGACGTTCGTTTGTCTAGTTGGATTTTTTTAACGGAAGGACACAATTGATCTTAAATTTGTAACGTTAAGGATACTTTTGAAAGAAAAAAAAGTTTAGGATGCAAGTGAGATATCAGAGTAAACATTAGGGGCATTTTTGGACATTTGCCCCATCACTAGGATAGATAACTTAATGGAACAGAATTGAATCTCCTTAAAAACGTAAGTGATACTCATTCCTTAAAAATTGGAAATTAAATATAGTTAAGAATCTTAGATTTCTTAAATTTTTCCGACTGTTCAAAACAAATTCCTATGCGGGGACGTGTGGACTATGGAGTACCGAAACATCTAGGCCCAAATAATCATATCCCAATATTATTCATGTAATTGATAATTGATGTGTTAAAAATATGAACTGCAAGTGCACAGTGTCGAATTGAAGAACTGGCAAGTACAGGTCGAACCCACAGAGACTAGATTAATTCTTTAATATATCCTTAATTAATATTTTAGGCAAATTAGAAATAAAAATGGTGGAGAAATTTTTTTTAACTAAATTATGCAAACTATTAATTAATAATGAAAACTATTAATGAGAAAAGATACCTAGGAATTAGAATCCATCAAATATTAACATAATAAATAATTTCTTATTTCCTAAATCAATTACCAAATTATTTCCCCTTCCCTTTAAAAATAATGATTCATATAATTAATATGGGCAAGCATAAGTTATGAAAAATTCACAGATTAACTATAACTTATCAAAACCTCGCAATCAATATAAAAATCATATGCAATTTATACGGAGGAAAATATGAAGGTGAAAATAATTAGGCATTAATTTAGGAACGGAAAGAAAATATAGTTATGAAATATTTAGTTTCATCATAATCCTAGGTATTAGAAATTTAGTTAGCCATGGAATTAAAAACAAAAATAAATAATATTAGTTCTACTATTTGCATGAAATAAGAACAATAATTAAAAAGAGAATTTCTATAATATAAATAAAAGAAAGTTACAAATACTCCCTGACAGTATGTTCCACACGTGATTGGAATAAGAGAAACGACAAACTCTAAATATCTTACTCCCTCCTACACTAGTGAAAAACTGAGAAAAAGAAAATAACAAGTGGTGCCTTTTTCTCTCAAACAAGAGGCCTATTTATAGGGAAAATAACTTTGAACCCTAATTTAGATTCATTGAATTTGGACACTTTGATCATTCCCTTTCCATGTAGAATTCAACTTCCTAGTAGCAATCAACTTCAAAAAGATCTTCTAAATAGACTTTTCTTTCTCTTGTTGGATTTGAATTGCACTAAGATTGTTCCACCTCTTTCCTTCTCCTTGTAGGATTCTTCTTGGACAATCCTTATATGAATAAGAGCATTTAATATAGCTTGATCACCAAGATTTTGACTTTATTGCAACAACTATTAAATCCTACAAAATAAAATAAAACATATTAATTTAATAAACTAATATAATTAAAAGGACAAAATTAGGGAAAATAAAATATATGAATTACATGTCTATCAATAATCAAAAAATCTATATAAATTTTCACAATATATATCATTTTAGCATATTAAAACGCACATGAAAATCTTATTTTGAAACTTTTACATTATTCAGAAATAGGCATTTTAGAATGGACTTCATTTATCACAGATGTCTGTCTAGGTTACCTTTGGGCTATTGCAGACAACTAGTAGTAGGCTAGGAGTTCCTAGGTAAATTGGATAATGGATATTAGCCTGTTGTTTTACGTCAAATGTCAAGTTGGGTTGGGCCACTGGGTCACTCATGTAGCCCAAGTTTGTGGTGTTACATTCAAATCCCCTCTTCTGATCTTAAATGAGCCACAGCCAAAAAATAAATGAATTAATAATTTATAAGTAATTCATAATGAAGCTAATAAAGGGGAAATAAAATGGAACAAACATGTGAGTTTGTTTTCTGTTCCAAGTTAATTGTAGTAGTAAATTCATAATAATTGTACTGAAAAATGTCAATGATATATCCTGTAAAAATAAATAATTGGGACCAGTCCTTGGAGAACCTTTCTGAATATATATATATATATATATATATATATATATATATATATATATAGGGTCAGTATCAGGTAAGGACTTTCTTACTTTGTTAAAATACGGACTTTTTTTTTTTGATTTTTTTTGGTTTTTTTTTTAATAATTAAAAAAAAAGTTTAATATTTTATGGAACTGAAATTTTTTCATAATACAGTATTTTGGATGTGATTTGGGTACGTATAACAAAAACATGTATGTACAGTCTGGGCAGACTGTACCACCACTTTTTGGTATAGGTATTCAAAACACGCCCAAAACATTATATTATGGAAAAATATCAGTTCCATAAAATATTAAATATTTTTTTTAGTTGTTTAAAAAAAACCAAAAAAAATCAAAAAAAAATCCGCATTTTAACAAAGTAAGGGAGCCCTCACCTGATCCGTTCTGTATATATATATATATATATATATATATATATATATATATATATATATATATATATATATATATATATATATATATACGGAAAGCTTCAAGAGCATAATTCTTAAATAGCATAATTTTATCAAAACGACGTTGTTTTCATGGGACGCGGTGGCATTTTTGTAAATACCATGCCACCGTGTATTTATAAAAATACCACCGCGTCCCATAAAAACGACGTCGTTTTGATAAAATTATGTTATTTAAGGCATTATGCTATTTAAGAATTATGCTCTTGAAGCTTCCCGTATATATATATATATATATATATATATATATATATATATATATATATATATATACACGGTCCAGATCTTAAGCTCACCTCTTATTCAACTTATCCGAGCTCACACTCCTTTAGCGACAGACCCGACGACGATTCGGTTATACAACCGTTGTCTATACTTTTAACGACGCTATATGTTGTCTGTCGCTAAAAGTATAGACGACGGTTGTATAACCGAACCGTCGTCGGGTCCGTCGCTAAAGGGGGCGAGCTCGGGTGAGTTGAATAAGGGGTGAGCTTAAAATCCGGACTATATATATATATATATACATGCCACCGCGTATTTACAAAAATGTCACCGCGTCCCATGAAAACGACGTCGTTTTGATAAAATTATGCTATTTAAGGCATTATGCTATTTAAGAATTATGCTCTTGAAGCTTTCCGTATATATATATATTAAGGAAAAAGTAGAAGAAAAAAATTATAATCTATATTATAAAGCCTCCGCCATGCTTTTGGTGATTTTGGGTTACACACTTGTTTAAATTTTTTTTATTACACTTTTGTTACTACAATTTTAAATATGGGAAAATTGTGTGTACACAGCTGTGTATTACACAGTAGACTATGGCGACGGTTTTTTGGACTATAGCGACGGTTTCACCCGTCGTCATAGCTATTCTAAGCTATAACGACAATTTACCGTCGCTATAGCCTAAAAAATCTGTCGTCATAGCTCTACTGTGTAATACACAGCTGTGTATATACATATAGCCCTTTAAATATATATTATTTCCTTTTTTAATATTAATTTTTTATATTTTTGATTTATTCCAATAAATTTTATAAATAAATTATGTTATCCTCACATAATTTACACACAATGCGTGTGCGGAGCCATTAGTATACATAAAGATTGTGATATTCTTGGCATTTCTGCTTTCAATAACTATTTTAATAAGCAAGACTTAGGATAAAATAAGTTGTTTTAATACGAGAGTAAAGATTGTTTTATTCTTTTCATTATTCTTCTTTTTCTTTATTATAGGAAGAGAACTGATATTTTTGTAATAATTTTTAATATTTTATTAAAATTGATATTTATACAATATTTTTAAATTTATTTTTTAACTAAATCAATATTAATATATGATTAAAAATGGGCTCTACATACGAAAAATATCAAAATTTACTAGGGAAATATCAGTTCCTTATATGAATACCAGTTTAATTATATGTTGGGGACCAGGTTACTAATATAGGAGGGTGGGGGTGGGGGTGGGGGTGGGAATGGGCGTGGGAGTGGGTGTGGAGGTAGGGCCCACCAAACCCTCCAAAATTAATTAGGCACGTGATTGGAAACATTTGTTGTTGGAGGTATTTTCATGCAAAAACGCCTTGCATGTGACTTTTGGGCCCCTACCCTCCTTTCTCTCTTTCTCTCCTATTTCTACCTTCATTCTTATGGAAATATAGAGCTTCAAAACAGAAAATAAAATAAAAATAATAATCCCATTTTGAAGAATTTCACCTAGAGGCTAGAGCTAAAGCTTATCCATAAAGAAAAGATTGTAAGTCTCTTAATTTTATAATATGAGCTTAATAGATTCGGTTATTATGAAATTAATTTGATCGTAAATTGATTAATTGATCAATACAATACTAATATTTAAAGAGATATCACTTTTTATCTACGTGCAGAGGCGAACCTAAGGCTAGAGCAGGAGACACTTGCCCCCACTGAAATTTCACCTCTTCATATTATATATACTATAATTATTAATATATTTACAAATTTTAAAGCATGAAGAAACAAAATAAGTAGAATACTACATTTATATTAGTACACTATTATTATATTACTGAAAAAAAATAATATACTACTATATTGTTAAAATAAAATACTACTAAAAGAACTTAAGTATTTTATTGTTTTGATCAATTTACTTCTCCTAAATATCAAGAAGGTAAAAAACAGAGGAGTTACAGTTACTAAAAATTATGAAAGACTTCGTTAAGAGTTTCTATAATTTACCCGAATTTTCCAAATAAAAAAACACTGCCTAATAAATATTCCAATATTATGTACACATGTGTCATTTCATTAGTAGTAGTAGTAGTAGTAGTAGTAGTGTAAAATTCGAGATCAACATCATTATACTCCATCCGTTCCTTAAAGATTGTCGTTTTAGAAGAAAAAATTTGTTCCAAAAAGTTTGTCGTTTACGTTTCTATATTACCCCTACCTTTTTTCATTGTCCCAATAAATTCTCTCCCTTGTATTAATAGTTTTCAATTTTCCATAAAGGGGTAGTGATGAAATTTCAAACAAAATTTACTTGGTAATGAAACTTTCTTAATCCATGTGTCAAAACTTTAAACGATAATCTTTTAAGAACAAAGAGAGTATTTATTTTCTCCCAATAATATTATCGGCTGTTGTTGAACAATCTACCATTCACTTAATCAAATTTAAACATTTTAAAGTATATTAAAATATTTATCTAACATATTAACAAGATAGTAGCATATTCTTTTTTTCATTAACATATATAATAATAGTATACTAATATAACTGTAATACTCTATTTATTTTGTTCCACTAAACCTTAAAATTTGTGAATATATTAATAATTGTAGTGTGTGTTTTTGTATATATATATATATATGAAGCAAAGGTTGGAAAGAAGACATGTAAATGTTATTGAAATATGATATTTTTGTAACTATTAAAAATGAGCCTATCGTGTAACAATTTCAAGCAATAAAACTCCAAAAAATGTTATTTTAAACAATTTTTGATGATTATTTAATTTTGTGATTTATTTTATTAAATTAAATTTTATTCTTAATAAATTTTATTTTTAAATTTGACCCCACTGAACTTTCAAGCTGGATCCGCCCCTTTCAATTGACCTAAATTAACTTTATACTAACCACTCTTAATATTAAGAATACCTTGCTATAAAAAGATCCAAAGTTGATTAGTACTACACTTATTGGTCCAAAATTATATATAATTTGATTTTTTTAATTATAGTATATTAAATTTTAAAATTAGTATAACTAATAAAAGTTTAAAATGAAATATATTTTGTGATTAATAATTTTTGTTATATATTGTACAATTATAATAATTGTATCAACAAAAATTAAATATAATTATATTAATTTAAAATTTAATACGTTGTCGTTTAACTTTAAAAGTCAAATTGTATGTTTAATTTTCAAACGAAAGAACTATAAAATATTAATCATATTTTTCATAGAATCGAGTTTACCATGATCAAGTAGAATTCTCTTTTCATAATAGTAGGAAATAATATAAGACAATAAATTATGATAAAGGGAACTAATATTTTTACATAAAAATTAAAGAATTTGAAGGGATAAAAAATAATAAGAAAATTAAATATTTTATTTTATTTAAAATAACTTTTTAAAATAATTAATATGATAATTTTATCCCTAACTATTATAAATTCCATTGAAACTTTGTTGACTTTTGAATGGAATATACGTATGCTTCCTCCTTGAACAAAAGATGTTATCACTAGGGTGTGTCCACCTCACAGTCACAGGCCATAAGTTGAATCAAATAAAACCTCTAGCATAATTGTCCTATAATAGAATTGTCATTGTTTTATGGGTAAGCCACAACAACGATGTCGTTTCTTGATCTAGTGCAATTAAGGCATTTTATTTTTTATTTTTTATTTTTTATAACAAATAAGTTGATTTTATACTATATTTTAAAATCTTTATTGATTTTTGAATGGAATATAAGGGTGTGTCGTGTGTGCACAAAGTAAAGTATAAAAAATAATGAGCAAAATAAATCTAAGTAGCTAGATATTATCAAATCATATCATTTATTATATTTATATCGAAGGATAACATAATAATAGTGTAATTTAATAATAAAAAATTTATAGCGAAATTATACGATTCACCGCACATCAATGCAGCGCACACCTGTGTAGACTGGCTCAATAAGCATGTTGGATCACCTCCTTACCTAAAAGGTTAATACGCGATTCTGAAAACGAGAAGAGGACCTTCCTCGAAGAACAAAAAGAGCTCATTGTGCTACCCTGGATAAACCTTCAGCAATTATGACTTACCCAAAGCTATGAGAGGATCTGAACTACACCCGGTGCCAGAAAATACAGCTAGTAGGAACGACTTTAGAAGAAACGATTCACCAGCTACTACATCTGTGGATCCCACCAAATCATTAAATCTGACGGCTGCTCGCTCTTTGATCAGTGATTCACCGGGCACTAGATCGATGAAGAATCTCTTGTAGACTTCTTCGCCCTAATCAATAATGCGCCTAGCTACCATTGCTATATCTATATCTAAGAAGCTAGCTACTAGCATCCAAGAGAGAGCTACCATCTAATACATTTCGTGCTACCCTTATCCGCTCTAACCTGAGATTGATCGATAGAAGGTTTTCTGATTTAGGGGTCTTCCAAGAGCAAAGGCATCGACCTTACTTATCTTAGGAAGAAAGCTAGAACCTGGCTCATAATACAATTAATCCGACATGGGCTACATAAGCCCCGAGTAGTTTACCAGATAAATTGATAAGTCGGGCATTCCCGGCCCACCAAGCGAAACCAGTGGTTTCCCCAATCTTCCTAATTTTTTTTAATAAAAAGAAATTTCTAACTCATGATAAGTAAAATGAATAGAGGAACTCATTTAAAACAACTAAAGGGGAGTAGTCTGTCCCGATTCCTCTAGTTATGGAGTTCCAGACTTAAAAGAGCAAGGCATGAAAGCTTCAGGGAAGGGTGCTATCACTTAGGCATATGAATATTCAAGAAAAAGATGTACATGGAAGAAGGACCATGCCACTGGGAGACCATCATGGCACTAAATTGTATGGCTTTGTTCTTGGTGTTGTTTAATAGACGTCGAGTGCTTCTTTTCCCCATCCGAGAATCTTCATCTGCTTTAAGTGGGTGAGCTAGAATCCTTATGTCAGGTTGGTTTGTTCAAAAGACTTTCTCTTCCCCTTTGCATCTTCATCTTTTCAAAAGCTCAGATCCAGAAAGAGCCTCTTTTCCTTTTGTTCAGCTCCCCGAAAACAACGTTCGACTTGCATGTGTTAAGCATATAGCTAGCGTTCCTTCTGAGCCAGGATCAAACTCTTTTTTTAACTATGATTTGGCCCTAGAGTGGTAGAACCTGCCACGAACAACTGGGGCATAAAAGGAGCAGTTGCTAGCCATAAGACTTGAATCCCAACTGTGAGGGAGGTTTGGATAGATATTAAATTAGGGCTTGCACATAATGGAAGGTCAAACAAGATCATGAGCTCTGACTTTGTTTTTTGCTAGTGATGGTGCGGGGTCGGGGGATGGATACTAGTAAAAGTAGAGATACGGGATTTTTCCATTCTTATTCCTACCCTCTCCGCTGGGAAATCGCTCTGCGACCAGACTATAGCTTGGTCTTTGTACTAGTTTATCAGATTGGTCCGGTATAGGTTCATGCTAGGGTCAGATGATCCTCCCACCCCTACTTTGCTTCTGAATTTTTGATCCGCTACTCCATCCGCATTTGCGGATGGATGTGCTCCTCCGTAAAATCTTCCTATACCCTACAAGCACATACTTCTATCAAAATGAAATTCTTTGATTTTTTTTCTTGATTTCATCCGTTTATTCATTCAACTCACAGTCACAGATGAGACGGAAGGACTTCTATTGGAATCCCCATCTAAATTTACAGTAGTAGGGCAACTTAAATATATCTTTAGTTCATCTTACTTTTGTGCTTTAGGTCTCGGTTCAGGTGCTGGCTCAAGTACTGGTGAAAGTGCCTGAACCTAAGCGTCTCGCTTGACTAAGGGTGTGAGTTCCTACTTTAGGCTTTCCATTTTTAGCTTTAACAACTTTCACTAGCGCTTGGCTAGTTACCGAAACCCAACAAGATTCTCTGCACTTGTGCTTAAAGGGTCTTCTTAGAAGGACAACTGTGTAGACTGACCCAATAAGCATGTTGGACAACCTCTTTATCTAAAAGGTTAACCTATTAAATTGAGACTCTACGATACTTATTAACTCATCTACACTCTTGAATGTATCAAATGCGGAATTCATGTGAAATATCCCAACAAAATTATCCCCTCTTTTCTCTACGTCTCATCATTTCTCTTTTTTTTCTAAAACTCACCACATTCAATTTTAACAATAAGTGAGTTATTTTCTTTATGAAAATTTGTTTTCTCTTTATGTGAGATTTATTTGTCGATTTTTTTCTTCTTCTTCTTTGTGGTTTAATTAGTTATTGATATTATAATAATAGTGATGTTTGATTATAAAATTAGGCTAATATGACAATACACAGTTGTCTATATTTTATTTATGTACAATCTGTCAAAATTACATCGATTTGGCAGATTTGTTTTTGATTTGGGAGAAGAAAAATAGTTTTTTTAAAATAAATATGGCAAAACGACATAGTTTTGACAGACTGTACACAAATAAAACATACACAAATGTGTATGATCATTGTTGTAATAAAATTATATTATACTTCCCAAAATAAGACTTTTAAAAAATAAAAAAATAAAGATGCATCGCAATCGCGAATCAAAAAAAGCAACTTACGTTATACATTTCAAAACTCATATTTTGACGATCATGATGTCGATAAAATTGTCAACCCGGTTCTAAATTTTTACCTAAATAATTCTCTACATCAGACATCTCTATATAGCGACTTCTTTTATAATACTTAATCCGTTCAATTTTAAGTTTAATTGTTTTAATTTAAAAATACACATCTATTAAAAAAATATTTTCAAATTATCCATCTTAATTATTCAATTATTTTTTAATTAAAATTTTAATTCTTTTTAAAATAATAAAATAGAGGAGATAGGAGAAAAATGAGAATGATTGTGTTTAACGTAAGACCCCGAATTTTATGAAATAAAATTATTCAATTTTTCTTATAATTACTATTCAGTAAATGGTTAAATTGATAAAAGTTAAAGTTAAGGGTGATATATGAAATTTTTTTCAAAATACACAAGTGGTTATAAAATATTCATTATTGTCGGGGAATATTCGTTTGGTCGTGGAATATTCTTTCTGTCGGGAATATTCGTACGTCGGCGCAACTATTTGTGGGCCTCATAACAGAATAACTGTCGGATGAAGAAAATGACAAAATTAAGTTTTTATAAATAACGGCGTAATCGTTATCGTTAACACTATTGGAATACCCGGTGGTTAAAATACAGTAATACGCGTGTTTGCATAGTAGCACACGGTTTTACACAGTATTTTAAAATTATTGATCCTTACATAAGAAGGCACTACTCAATAATTATTACAATAATTACTGTTCAATATTTTATTTTATTGATTCAATAATTGCTGCGTTGATATTTTATATTATTGTTGTTTCAATAATTATTACTGCACAATATTTCTCATTATCAGATCAATAATTAATATTATTTGAATAATATTATTAGATAACATTATTGGTAATGTCTAGAAAGTTCTTTCAATGAGAGGTTTGGTCACCTAATTGCGCGCCAGTAAGGAGAAATTCTTATTGGAAAGCCTCCTCTTTCTTGGGAACGGTCTGGTTGTCATAATTGTGATTCTGTAATATTATTTGTGAATAATTATTGATTTATATGATAAGAAAATATTTATTTGATGTGGATATAAATGATGTATTTATTTATGTGGTTATAAATGAAGGAATTAATGTTGAGATATTTTATCAGTATTTTTGTCGGAATGAAAGTATTAAAAATTAAATCAATGTTTTTGAGATATATTGCGTGAGTTAAAATTTTTAATCCGACTGTTGGATCGTTGTAATTTTTGGATATGTTATACATATATAAGTTGAGTATATGTCCACAAATTTTGAACCGTTAAAAATGAATGTATGATTTGTTATGAATTTTAAGAGGTGAATGGTTCAGAAATTGTTGAAGTATCCGAATTTAGCTTTTTGGTGGAAAATTCTAGAATTGAGTGGGCCCCACTTGTGGTTGGTGAAAAAATGTGCTGAATTTTATTTCAAATGTAGTGGGTGGGAATAGTAGCAGGTAAAGCCATCAGGTTGCAGGTGAAGTCTGGTAAAATTTTCTTATAAATAGAGGGCTAAGTTAGAATTGAAAATCACACCAGAAACAAGTTTTCTCTGTTTCTCTCTCTAGATTATTGAGTGTATTTTGTGAGTATTTATATACTTGGTGAGTTGATATTCATCAGTGCAAGTTTTCTTCAGCGTCATATCCGATATCTAGTCAGAAGTGCTGCTCTTTTGAGGTAAGGGATTTTAAGGGTTATTATATTTTTCAGTTCGTACTTCTTCTGACATTCAGAAAATTCTGTAAAAATTTGAAGTGATATGTTGGTGAGTTTTATTGATTGTGTCCAAAAATGGTGATTTTTGAATGTATAGATTAAGAGTTATGAATTTTATGAGAAAAGACTATTTTAAAAGTAACCGCTTATAACTCCTTATGATTAACTCCAAAATTAATGAAATTTTTATTGGGAGTAAATCTATATAATATCAGTGTACTCTGTGAATTTCGGAACTTTTAGATAAAAATACAATTTATGATAAATGTCTAAATATTCAGCGGTTTTGGCTATATGAAAAATAGTAAATGAATCTTAAAAATTCTAAGAAAAATATATGTTCAATATGGGACTATATTCTGTTAAATCCCAGAAAGGAAATATTTTTGGAACTAATTTGGTATTTTTCTTGATAATGGACTAGTTATGAATAAATGAGTTAAATATGTTATGTGAAGGAGGAAAATTGGAAAATATGATTTTATGGCTTGGGAATCATATATGTGGTATATGCAGATTTTTGATGAGGGTTTTTATTATTGGTGATGAAATCTTATAAGTTTGACATTTTATGATGATTAAATGTATTATTTAGTAAAGTGTAAATAATTAAAATAAATTGTTTATAAATTTAAGAAATGTTATTCTTTCAATATCATTATACCGAAATATTGGTATGGATTTTATTGTTGAATTTCTACCTTTTTGTGTTAAGATTACTATTCATGAGTTACTATTCACGAGTTACTATCCACGGGTACTATTCACTACAAAATTGGTTTCTTTTTCTAACCAAATTACAGTTGATTGATGAATATTACTCTGGAGATTAAAACTATATATTGATTTTATTATCATATATAATATTTTTATAGCCCTGGTGCTAAAATTCTCTTTCACTGGAGTGTAAAGATGAGTAGATTATTGGTATGATCATGACTAGAGTTCTCTTTTGCTAGTATTGAAAAGTTGAATTGTGACTGGTATGATCATGACCATTGAATTTATAATTGAATATCTTTAGCTTAAGTGCAAAGGTGAATTGATCAACATAGTTATAATTATTGTTTATATAAATTCTAAAATGATTATATATTTCTTTGAGATATTAATATATTTGGCCTGTAATGCAAATATGAACTGTTGATGAATATATTTGGCTTGTAGTGCAAATATGAACTGTTGAGGAATATCTTTGGCCTGTAGTGCAAAGATGAATTATTGATGAATATCTTTGGCAAGTAGTGCAAAGATGACCTGTTAATGAATATCTTTGGCCCGTAGTATAAAGATGACCTGTTATTGAATATCTTTGTCCAGTGGTGCAAATATGAACTGTGGATGAATATTTTTGACCCATAGTGCAAAGATGAATTTATTAGTATAATTATGAACAGGAACTGTGATTTTGTATAACCATGATCTTTGATGTTTCAGGTAAAGACATGTGATGAAAATTATATTTGTCCTGGGTACGAAGAAGAATTTAGAATCACAATTATGATTATGAGATATTCATATAATTGTGGAAAGGAACTATTTTTTGATGTTACAAGGATAAAACATTGTTGGTGGACTTTTAACATGGAGAAGATAATAGACTGTATTGTCTATTTGACTCTTCTAATGGATTGCTCGTTCCACTGCAACTATGGTTGAAATTTTATCATCTACCATATGTTCTAAATCTCTGATTTATTATTGATGAAGGCTATTGATAATTTAATTATCTTTAGTCATGATATTCTTTACTGAGCTAGTTGTGCTCACCATTTTACTTCACAATTCCTTTCAGGTAATAAAAGTGTAGCTGGATCGAGCGGGGGTAACAAGGGAATAGAACGGTGGTCTCTAGCTGTGAAGTTCTCCCTAAACAGTATAGACAAGTATGTTGTATACATTTTTTAGTAGTTATATTTGGTGAATCATATAGGGAGAGGCGAACCCAACTTTGGAAGGGTGTTTTGCCACTATCATATAAGATGTCTAATAACATACAATCTCGTGTCATCATAAGACAGGGTTGTGCTCATCCACTTGCTGAGTATATTTACGAGCACTACCTATATAATCTTGGTGTTTATTTGAAGTATAATTCTCAATTTGAGACAATGGAGATAATGATAAGTCAAGAGAAGACTCACCATTGGGAAGAATATGATAGTAATCTTCTCATTTTTCTTTGGGGTCTATTGGGTCAACCAAGGATAATTCTGTGACCATATGATATCTATCATAACCTAGAATCATAGCCTCCCATGTACGAAGGTTTTCTTGAGCACTTCCCAAAGATTCTAATTTCTAAAACAATTTTTGACTATACATTTATGTAAGGTGTCATTGTGACGTGCTATCCAAGGTTGGGATGAGAGTCACAGTTGGTATATATATTTGTATCCAAACTCACAGTATATGTGTTGTTGTATTTTGCACGACAATTGTTGTAATAAAGTTGTAGTTATTTTATGTATCATGTATTTGGCGACTCAAAATGGGTTGGATGGAATGGACCTATTTTGGGATTGTCACAAATGTTATAGTAGATTTTAACATTTGATTCTAATTAAGATATTTTCAAAGAGATTAGTATAAGTTTGTAGGGCCTTCTATTAGGATTGTGATGGTCAAGGTCTTTGGAATATTTTTTATGCTAAAAATATTTGTTATTTGGCATTAAATATTTATTCTTCAAAATAGTTAGATGGGATCGGATCATCTAGTCAAAGAGAGATGAAAACATATAATTTTGCATTGAACATTTTTTCAAGGATTTTATAATATTTTTTTTGGCATAACAAAAGGAAAAATGTGAATGGATTAAAGATTTTGATAGTTTTATACTCGGTTATCGGTGTTGGCGCTATAACGTTTAGAGCGTCTGAGCGACAAATGCTACATTTGTACTGAATTAAAAAAATCGCGTTAAAAATAACCCGCGTATACATAAAAAGAGGAGAGGCCAAAGAAAGATAAATTTGAAAAACTTGACATGATTAGAAATTAAAAATTTTTATTATAAATTTTATAATCATTTTGAATGTTGTTAATAGAATTTGCAAGTGCTCAAGGGTTGCGTCCCAAAAATGATCATCAATTCTGGTTTATTAGTTGTACTTTATGCATATTTAAATATACATATTGAACAACTATATACTTAAAAATATTAGATAGTTGATTATTTTTTTAATTCAATTTCTCTTGTCAATATCATTTTGGAAAAAAATAAAGATGGGCTAGACACATTTAAATATAAAATTAAATGGACCAACCTTCCCTTATTTTCTTTTCACATTTTGCTCCCCCAAATTTGGTACATAAAATGGACCACTAGTAATCCATATCCCAAGTAAGTTTGCCATCTCATAAAAAAATAAAATACTAAAAAAATTAAATTAAAAAAAACTAAAATTCAAATTATTTTATTAATTAATCAAAATAACAAAAAATCCAAATTACATCATTAAAATACTAAAATCATAATACTAAATACTAATTGATATAAAAATTTTAAATTACTAATATCATAATACTAAATAATATTTTTAAACTATATAAAAATTTGATTATGTGATAATCTAAACATAATCTATGCATAACATTATATGTTACAAATAATATAAATAATTTGATGATGTAATAATCTATACATAACAATATATGTTATAATTTGATGATGTAATAATATTTTTTAAAAATGTATTCAAAAATTCAAATTACATCATAATATTTTTAAATTGATATGATTTTAGAAATTAATATTAAAAATTACTAAAATTACTAAAATCTTGTTCAAATCAAAACTTTCATGTTACGTATCGATCTTGTCTCTTTGAAAATACTTGCCTTTGATGCGATTTTAGAATCGATTGGTTAACTACTCATCATGCTTTTTGTAAGTTTGTTAGCTTTCATACTCCTAACCAACCTGTTATGCGAATTTGGAGCAACCAAACCACTAAAGTCAATCACTATCATATCAAGCCATAAGTTAAGAGCCCCGATTCTTTCGTTGTTGACTTCCTTGTATGGAATGCACCGAAGCCAGACTTTCTGTAGGCGACGTCGTGAATGACGATAACAAGTTGATAAGTATCATTGTGAGGTGCTATCTAGGTTAAGGGATAGAAGTCACAGTTGGTATCAATGTGACGTACTATCCAAGTTTTGGATGTGAGTAACAGTTTTGAATCATATTTTTATCATTAATAAATCTCTTGACGTATTCCTGAAGACTTCTTAGCCTACCCCAGAGCGTGAAATCGAATTTTGTATTGACATCAGTACAAAACCCATTTCTTAAACCCTCAAAATAATTTTTTCAACTAAAATGAAAGTAACATGCACCAAAGACTTTGACTCGAGCTGTTGAAGATTACGATCGTACTATTCAATATCATCGTGGAAGAGCGAATGTGGTAGCTGACGTGTTGAGTAGAAGATCGTATGCGTTTACAAGTGCGATGTTGTTAACACAAAGATTCATTTCGTATAACCTGCAAATGATGAAGATAGAGTTAAAGACTCTAGGGACCCACGTGAAGATAACGAATATACGAGTAAAATTGACTTTAATCGATAAAGTTAAAGACGCTCAAGCTACATACCCGAATCCGATGAATGTGAAGAAGAAGGTTCAAGAGGGTGTTATTTTAGAAGCAAGAGTTGCTGAAGATAGGAAATCTCAACCTTCGATTTAATTGGCCCATTTGAAATCCTCGATTGAGTAGGAACTGTGGATTATAGACTCGTTTTACCGCCAAATATATTGCGTGTTCATAACATTTTTTTTCGTATTGATGTTACGTAAATATGTGGACGACCCGAACCACATTATTAATTTAGAACCGGACGAGATAGCGGATGATTTAACGTTTGAAGACATACGTGTTACAATCTTGGATAAGAAGAATCGTATTCAACACTCAAAGGTTATATCTCAAGAGTTAGAATTTGAAGTGAAGTCAAGGTATCCTCACTTGTTCGGCATATCAGGCACGTACGTAAATTTCGAGGGCGAAATTCCATAAGGAGGGGAGATTGTGAAACCCCAGATTTTATGAATAAAGAATTAATTTTCTCGAAATAATTTTTTAATATTATGGTGTGAATTTGAGATAATATTATAGTTGTGGGTAGTATTTATAAATTTTGCAAAGTATGCAAGTTGTTATATTATATTCGATTGGTCAGAGAATATTCTTTGTGTCAGAAAATATTCGTACGACGGTACAATTATTGGTGGACCCCACAACAGAATTATTGTCGGATTGAGAAAACGACAAAAATATTTTATTGAAAATAACGGCGAAAGTTTTACCGTTGATACTGTTGAACTACTGGGTAGTAAAAGTACAGTAATACGCGTTGTTGCATAGTAGCACACGGTATTGATTATTGATATTTATGTGAGAAGTCGCTCAATTTGATTCAATTATTGTCGATTAATAATATGAATTATTATAGCGATGATGACGTTTTGTTTTATTCGTATTATTAACGTAATAAAACAGAAACAACTTTTTATATAAAACAGAATACTTTATTAAAGTTATTCTATAAATAGAATATATTATATTTTATTATGCATAGTGTTGCATAGTGTTTTGCATAGTGTTGCATAGTGTTTGCATAGTAAAAATCTTTTTATATAAATAGAATATATTATATTTTATTTAAAAGATTTTTCTTTAAATATGGACCGTCAAATTAAAGTAAATCAATCTGGACCGTTCATGGATTAGTTACTATGCATTCCATTTTCCTATAAATAGAAGCTCATTCCTTCATTATTTTCTTACGAATTCACTGAACTCTAGAGAGAGAAACTATAGAGAGATAGAAGAAAAGCTTTTTGCTACTTAATTTTTCTTTTCCTATATCAAGTTTCTGTTACGGTAAGGGGTGTTATTCTTTCTTATTCATGAAGAAAACTGTTGTTATTCCATTTCTTATTATTCTGTTGGAATAACCTGTATACGCGGTCTACCCTATACATGATGACATTCTTCTATTATTCTGTTGAAACAACCTGTCTGTGTGTTTTACACCGGACCTGGTTCCGTCTTTATTATTATTCCGTTGGAACATCCTGTCTGTGTATTTTACACCGGACTTGGTTCCGTCTTTATTATTATTCCGTTTGAACATCCTGTCTGTGTGTTTTACACCGGACCTGGTTCCGTCTTTATTATTATTCCGTTGGAACATCCTGTCTGTGTGTTTTACACCGGACCTGGTTCCGTCTTTATTATTCTGTTGGAACATCCTGTCGGTGCAAATTTTGCCTGACCTGGTTCCGTTATTATTATTCTGTTGGAATAACCTGTCAATGCGAAGTACCGCATGCATGGTGATTTCTTTTGTTATTCCATTCTTTATTATACTCAGTTGGTTAAAGTTTTGACTTCTATACTCCATGAAATTAGTAGAATATCCTTGATATTTGCGCTTCATCCAGTATCTTTTCATGGAAATATTCTTCTGATCATTCTTGAATTTTACTCTACAAAGCAGTATCATGTGGACAATTTGGACATAAGTAGTTCTTGGACAAATTAATTCTTAAACTTGTTTTATTGAATTCTTATTTCATTATCATCATCCTCATGTTTATATTTTTTGAAAGTCATCTGTGGCCTGTAGTGCATGGATGGACTTGGTATGATTATGACTAAGGATTATTCGGTGTAATCATGACCGTAAAGTTACAAATGATGCGGTAAAAGTCCTCATTGGCCCGTAGTGCATTAATGGACAGTTGTTGGCATGATCATGACCATTGATGAATACACAAATGTCCTTGGCCCGTAGTACATGGAATTTGTGGTCATAACCTTAATAAATATCCTTGGCCGTAGTGCAGTGATGATGTGATTTATTTATTAAGCTGAGTCTCAGCGATAAAAGTGATGAAAAACTTTTTAAATCATAAAAGATAGTAGATTCTATTCTCTACTTGACTCTTTTAATGAATTGCTTAATCCGCTGCTGTTAAACTTGATGTTGTTATATTTTATCAGTTTAATACTGTTGAAGGCTAACAATAATTTATTCTGCATTATCTTAGTCATAATATTTCTTACTGGGCTAGTTGAGCTCACCCTTTCTTTTACTGTTCTCTTCAGGAAATGAGAACATAGTAGGGACTAGTCGGGGAACGGAGTGACGGTCCAGAGGATAGCATTAGTAGTCCTCACTATTATGTGAAATAGTGTGTTAATAATTGTAATGAGGACTCTTTTTGAGTTTGTATAATATCTAGTAGACAATAATTGTTTTATTGAATTCTTATATCATTGTCATCATCCTCATGTTTATGTTATGTTGAAAGTCATCTGTGGCCTGTAGTGCATAGATGGACTTGGTATGATTATGACCAGGGATTATTCGGTTTAATCATGACCGTAATGTTATAAATGATGTGAAAATTAAAAGTCTTCATTGGCCCGTAGTGCATTGATGGATAGTTTTTGGTATGATTATGGCTATGGATTCTCTTCGGCCAAGGGAACAAAGATGAATTATTTTATGGCATGATCAAGACCGTTGATGAAAACACGATCCGTTGATGAAAACACGATTATCTTTGGCCCAGTGCATGGATATTTCGTGGTCGTGATACTAAAGAATATCCTTGGCCTGTAGTGCAGGGATGATTTAATGATGTGGATTATTTATTGAGCTGAGTCTCAGCGATAAAAGTGATGAAAAACTTTTTAAATCATAAAAGATAGTAGATTCTATTCTCTACTTGACTCTTTTAATGGATTACTTGTTTCGCTACAGTTAAACTTGATGTCTATTGTATTTTATCAATTTAACATTGTTGGAGGCTAATGATAATTTATTCTGCATTATCTTAGTCATAATATTTCTTACTGGGCTAGTTGAGCTCACCCTTTCTTTCACTGTTCTCTTCAGAAAATGAGAACATAGCAGGGACTAGTCGGGGAACGGAGTGACGGTCCAGAGGATAACATTAGTAGTCCTCACTATTCTGTGAAATAGTGTATTAATAATTGTAATGAGGACTCTTTTTGAGTTTGTATAATCTCTAGTAGACAATAATTGTATTCAAACTCACAGTTATGTTTTGTCGTATTGTACACGACAGTTGTATTTGAATTATGTACCATGTATCTGACGACCCAAGATGGGTGATGTATACCTAATTTTGGGGGCGTCACAACAAAGATGTCATTGATATGATTGATTTCTTAGTTAATGCTGAGAGTGAGGAGGTCCATATTTATGGACAAGAAATGGAGGGTCCCTTAAAAGTTGTTAGGCCAGAAGAAGTTGAAAATGAACCCATGAGGTATATTTGTGGTTTGACAACTGATAACATGTACCAAAGTGAAAATGAAAATGACTTTGGACTTCAAAGTGAACTAACTGATAACATTAACCAAAGTAGGAGTACTGATAAATGGAAACAAAAAGAAGAAGATAAAGGGAAGCACAAAGAAACAGACAAGGGAAAAGTTAAAAAAACTAGAAAGGCTAAAAAACAAACAAAACATACAAAGGAAAACAGTAAAAAAAACAAGCTGAAAATGATAATGGGGAAGAAGAGCATCCACCATGGATGGATGAGGATCTAGAGGGGCCTGGGGATGATGATATATTCGAAGAAGGCCCAAAAAAACAGATGAAGCAAAGGTGAACATTAATGATGTATTTGTAGAGGATTGGTGGAGTGATGGTGATGATGGAGAAGGGAAAGATTCATTAAGGAGGAAGTTTGTTCTGTCAGATGATGAGGACAATTTAGAAGGGGATGGATGTATGGAGTTTAATGAGGCAACTGATATGGGTAAGATAGAATTTAAGATTAGAATGGAATTTGGAAATCATGAAATTTTTAGATAAGCATTAGTTGAATTTTCTGTTAAAGGGGGGTTTGATATAAAGTATATTCAAAATAACAAGAAAAGAATAACTGCTAAGTGTAAAGCTGAAAACTGTAAATGGAGGATTCATGCATCAGTCAAACAGGGTGAACAAACTTTGAAGATAAAATCTTTGGGGGGGGGGACCATACATGTGCTGGACATGATAAGAATAATCTTGTTGACAGTAGATACTTGGCCAAAAAATATATGTATGACTTGATAAATAATCCTAAGTGGGATTTGCAGGCATGGAAAAAGAAGGCACAAAAAAAATATAACTCAACTCTAAGTAAATCATCCCTATATAGAGCAAAAAGAAAGGATTTAATACATATTCAAGGTGATGTAAGAGAGCAGTATAACATGCTTAATGATTATGTGGAGACAGTCAAACAGTTTAATCCTGTAACAATCTTCAAATTTTGTAGTGAGGGTCTAGCTGACAGGCCTGGTTCACTACCTGTTTTTCAGAGACTTTATATGAGGCTTGCTGCTTCCAAACATGGGTTCCTAGTTGGGTGTAGACCTATTATACGCCTAGATGGGTGTTTTTTAAAGGGGGGTTTTTGGAGGGCAGCTACTGAGTGCTATAGGAAGAGATGCTAATGACAACATATTTTCCATTGCAGTTGCTGTTGTTGAAATTGAATGTAAAGATAGTTGGCAGTGGTTTCTTACTCAGCTTCTAGATGACATAGGTGAAAATGAAACAAGGAATTATGTTTTCATTTCTGATAGGCAGAAGGGGCTAGTAGAGATTTTTAATACAATGTTACCCAACAATGAACACAGATTTTGTGTAAAGCATTAGTACAACAACTTTAAAATTAATTTTAGGGGGAATATGCTTAGAGATTTGTTCTGGAATGTAGCTAGTTGTGGTGACATGGCCTCATTTGAAGCAGCCATGAAGGAGGTGCACAAAGCAGATGCAAAAGCAGCTAAGTGGTTAATGGCTGTTGGGCCAAAATTTTGGGTCAGGTCTCATTTTACCCACCACTGTAAGTGTGATGTAGTAGTGAACAACATGAATGAGTCATGGAATAGTTACATCTTGGAGGCAAGGGATAAAGGTATAATAAACATGCTAGAGTGGATAAGAAAGAAATTAATGGTTAGGTTTCAAGTAAAAAGGGAAGGCATGGACAAGTATGTGGGGTCACTTGGGCCTAGAATTCAGAGAAAATTGGAACTGATTAAGAAAGCTAGTAGGGGATGCACTGCTTTGAAGTCTGGGCTTGGGGAATTTGAAGTAGAAGTTGATAACAGAACATGGGTTGTTAATTTGGCAGCTTTGACTTGTGGTTAGGACTGATCATTCGGTTATAACCGAACCGAATAGTCTATTCGGTTATAATCGAAAACCAAAATTTGTTCATTTTTGGTATCCGAACAAGTAACCGAATTACCCATTAACCGAATTACCGAATTACCAAATTTACAATTCGGTTGTTCGGGTAATAACCGAAATTAAGGAATGGGGCCAAATGCAAAACGGAGATCAAATGGAACAGACAGCAAATAACTATCTGTAATTGCAAAATTACAGCTGCCAGTGCCAGATCACATTTGGGCAACAACTACTTTGTATTTTATCACCTTATCCATATCATACGAATTATAAAACAATAAACAGAAACTATTATGAAGTTATACTTCATTGATGCCTCAAAGTTGAGACCACTTCACAAGAAGATAAAATAGCTATCAGGAACAAAATAACAACCAAATGCAAAATCAAACTGAGAGACCCAAATCGAAAGGATTAATGGATTATGGAACAAAGTAACAACCAAATGCAAAATCAAATTGAGAGACCCAAATCGGAAGGATTATGGAGGAGTAATCTTGTGCGATAAGTGAGATCTGAAGTCGCTGCGTCACCGTCGCCTCTCCACCATGCGTCACCATCGCCTCTCGTCCTCTCAGACGAATAAACATAAGTAACGGGCTGAGAGTAGAGAGTTCAGCCGAGACTTCAGAGTTGAGACTTGAGAGATCTGAGAGATTGTGAGTGAGAGAGTTGGAGACTTAGATCTGATACTTCGTGAATTAGAAATGACTAATGGATGGGCAGCTGGGCTAGTGGTCTAGTGGGCTGAGTGCTAATGATTAATGGCGTGGCTGAGGGCTGAGAATTAAAAATGACTAATGGTTGGGCTAGTGGACTGTTTTTTGTTCAGTTATTCGGTTTAACCGTATAACTCAAAAATGATATCCGTACAAACTAACCGAAAATCGTAAAATATTTCAGATATAACCAAAATATTAAAAATAACTGAATTTTCAGAAAAATTCGATTAAATTATGTTGGTTCGGTTCGGTAATTCGGTTATATCCGTTTTTTGCTCAGTCCTACTTGTGGTTGTAAAATGTGACAACTTAGTGGGATTTCATGCAGACATGATGTGTCTGCAATATGGGCAAATAGGGAGCATCCAGAGGTTTATTGCCATCAGTGTTATAGCAAGGATGTATACTTGAACACATACAACTTTGTCATAAAGCCCGTGCCAAGTCACCATGAATGAGTTCACTCTAATTTTGCTAAGATTTAGCCTCCACACTATCATAAGCCCACTGGCAGACCAAGGAAACTCAGAAGAAAGGCTGCAGATGAACCAAAAAATCAACATAAAGCAACAAGAAAAGGTGGCACTGTGACATGTGCAAGGTGTTTAACATTTGGGCATAATAGCAGGGCATGTTCATTGCCTTTTCATCCTGCATCAAGAATGAACAAGGTATATTCTTTATGTGTTCCATACATTCCAACTGTCTTTTTAACTCTTATTTTTAACTCTTATTTATAACTGTCAAACATGTTTTGATTTTCAAATAAATAACAAGGAGTCAACTGCACAGTCAACAAAGTCAGACATTCCTACAAGACATCCTGCTAAGGTACATTTTAATGGTTATAAACTGTTTTCAGTTATAAACTGCTAAGGCTACTGACTTGTAACATTCTATGCCACAAAAATTGCAGACTATAGGACAGTCAAGTCAAGGAACTGCTAATGCTACAACCACTTCAGAAATACCAAATCAACCCACATCAAGCTCTCAACCTAATCAACCTATGAGGACTAGGCCTAACATAAAGGTGGGAGCCATAAAGAACAAGAAAGACAAATCACCAAAAAAGGAGGATTGGGGGGATTAAGGCTCTAATGTTTGAATGTTATTTGTTTTTGACTTATAACTGTTTTTGACAAGTGAAAATTGTGTATACTTTAACCAACAGTTAGTTTTTGAATGGGTAGTTTTTGAATTATGTTTGCTAGTTAGATATTATGTAACAGAGTTGGAATGTAACTCTTTAATGTTTGAATGAGTAGTTTTTGGATTATGTTTTATACTTGGAAATTATGTAACAGACTTGGAATGTAACTCTTTAATGTTTAATGTCACAGACTTGGATCATGTTTTAAGTTTTTGCATAATTTTACACCTTGTTTGACAGTAATATTTCACACCTTGTTATACAGTTTAAACATTACCATTAAACAGTTTATAAGTCAAAAACAGTTTGTACACACCTTATTATACAGTTTATACATTACCTTTTCATTCACACCTTGTTATACAGTTTATACATTACCTTTTCATTCACACCTTGTTATACAGTTTATACATTACCACACCTTGTTGCTAAGCTTATACATTACCATTAAACATTGAACATTACCGTTAAATAGTGAACATTACCATTAAACATTAAACATCGCCATTAAACATTAGCATTAAATAGTGAACATTACCATTAAACAGTGAACATTACCATTAAACATTAACATTAAACATTACATCATAGTTGGTAGGTCTCCTAAATTACCATTAGTTTATACATTCATTTGTTACTAATAAAATACATCATAACTGACATGCAATACAACACAAGTCCAACAACAATTATCATCTTCACATTACTTTCAACAACTATCATCCTACTTGGTATGTTATTTAGCTCACACGAACACTAGCATTTTGTTCCACTCACCAATGTCTCCATTCTGTCATTGTCTTCATTGGGGCCACTGACTATTCCACTTAAGTTTGTTGTAGAAGGCAAACACTATGCCCAAAACTCACAATCATCGCACACAAAATATAATCTCCCCTTCGATGGTTTGCTCGAGTCAACAATTCTTACACTTGCTTTTTTCCCACATTTACATTGCTTAGGTATGTAGCGCAACTCACCATTCATCCTTCCTACATCATTGCTTGACGAAGACATGACTCCTGATTCACATAAACAACAGGAATAGTAATATCAAAGAGTAGACCATAAATGTATATATATTATTTCCATGGTTAAATTGCTTTTTGCTATAATCTAATATATAGTTTTCAGTCAAAATAGTTCTTTTAGAACTTTTATCAAACAGTTGATAGGCATAGTTTTAGGTTAATAATTTCATAGCCATTGTTTACAATAACAACCAATAACAACATCCTTATTACTCCACAACCATACCTATCTCCTTAAACCTAATGTTCATACATAACAGTATCATTTGGCTAAGAAAATAGCAACAGTAGCAACTAAAAGGACAAACAGTCCTTCAAGTTCAGATCGAGTCATTCGACTATGAAAGTCCTTTTCTTAACAAGGATGGAGTAAAAAGGGAATGGAAGGGGATTGGAAAACTTACCTTCAGAAATTGCAATTAATGGTTGTTGCTCAATTCTTTCTCCTTTACCAGCCGGATTCCTTTTCCTTCTCTCACTATGTGCTACGGTTTTTGGAGCTTGAAGAGGTAGCTTTCAATTTCTTCTGCCATGGAGCTCAAATAGCTGAAATGGGAAGAACAAATTATTTGATCTGCTCTTACAAGCCAACAAACAGGAAGAAGAATGGGTATTTATGACATTTTAGAGTTGTTTTTGATCGACACAACCCCTACTCACGCGTTTTAGGCGTTTGACATACACGCACAGTTAATTCGGGTGGAAAAGATAACTTTTTCACTTCACCTCAAAAGGACGAGTGTTTAAATGTAGGTTTACGGACCACAGATAGTTAAGTGGAAAACCGCTTAAACCACAGGTGGTCATCTGAACTTAACCCTATATCAATTAATGGATCAAGAGTCATTTTTAGGGAATATGTATCAACTTTTAAAGTCCTCTATTAATTTTGGTGTATTATATTTGAGCTCTAAGTATTGAAGTTACTATTTGACCAACAAAATTTGTAAGTACGTTTGAATCTTCAAACTCTCTAAATATTATAAATGCTTAATATATAACCAAACATATACTAAGTTTGTGTTTGATTAAATCTTAATTTATATTAATAGTTCACCTTTTAATGTCTCTTAAGAGTCCGCATATTTGTATTAAGAGGTCATCTTAATAGTTAAGATATAAATATGAGTCTAAACTATTCAGAGGATCTCTTAATATAAAAATATAGATTATTAAGATGCATTAAAAAATGAGTTGTTAAGATGCATTAAGATACATAAAGTAGTTACTAAATTTTAACAAGCTTTGCACTCGGTTCAACTATTCACCAACCCCTTATTATGGCTAAATTACACCATAGGAGATAAGGAATCGGGAACATGTCCAGGCAATTTATTACCCCACTACTCGACGTAAAAATAATTATGGAATGGTATGGACTGAAAGTGTGCAACTAACAATTAATACCCAAACTATTCCTTTGGAGAGGTACTGTCTTCGTTCTTTAATATATATCGTTTTAGAGTTGTGCACAAGTATTAAAAAAATGATTGTATATCATTAACTATAATATTAATTGTCTATATTACCCTTGTATTGGAATAAGAAATTGTTATTTATTGGACATAAAATAGTGTGAGAACCAAAGTTACATTTAATACTTGGGATAATATTGGAAACTAAACAATTAATGCTTACTTGAAATTCTCAAACGACTTATATTAAGGAACAAAAACATTTCTCTAAAAAGACTTATACTCCCTCCGTCCCATAGTTATAGGCTGATTTTCCATTTTGAGATGTCCTAATATATAGGCTACTTACTATTTATAAAATTTAGTTGATTCATTGTTTTACTTTTATGCCCTTGTAATAAATATTCAACAATTACTCTTTTTTTGAAGAAATAATATTTAATGTCATTATTTTTATCACCACATTTAATGTTGTTGTATTCTCTTTGGTTAAAGTTTATGAATTTTAATGGTCAGTACACGTCAATTAATGAAGTTGAGAGTTCCAGTGTGATAAGTAAAGGAGTAGTTAACTTATTCATTAATTCCATATTAAGGGGTATATGTGGAAAATTTATGTTAAAAATTGTCACTTAACTAATTTTCTTAAGCTATGTGCCAAAAGAAATCAGACTATAACTATGGGACGGAGGGAGTATTAAGGAACGGAGGGAGTATTATTAATATGGTTATAAAATAAATTAAATAATTCGGACTCTATTATTATTCGACCTCGATTCAAATTATAATTGATTTAAATACAAGTAAATTTTAAAATTCAATAAATTACTCGAACTACTTTAAATTACAATTTTCTACTGATACTCGAATTATATTAGGTTGAAAAATTTAAACTATTTGGACTTGATTCGAGATGGTGTTTGCTAAACGAGCCTCAATCAAACTTTATTTCATACTCAATATATTTTACAAATCAAATCTGAACAGCTCAATACTTGGTTTGACTCGGTTCATTTACACTCTTAATTAGTTTGGTTGGTAAAAACATGTTAAGAAAAGGAGTTCCATGTCTAACTTCTTGTCTTGGGTGCGGTTGGGAGAATGAGTCGATTCTACATGCTTTGTTTCCAGCCCTTTGGGTCTTAGATGCGATGGGATAGAGTATGCTTCTTTCGCGGATTGGATTATAGAGTTAAACAACAAGTCCTATACGAGAAACAAGAATGTTGTGGTTCATGGAAGAAATCTCCGACTCCACAAGTTTTATTATTTTTTAAAGGAACAATTATATTTTATAGTACATTTAAAAATATAATTACAAGAAAAGTGCCCTCATTAAATATTTACATAATTAATATCTTTAAAATTTTATTTTCATTATTAGTACATATTTATGATTCCTTTAATTATGGGATGTGTTTTAATTCTCAACCATCTCTCCCACAATTTTCTCCTCATCTCTCCCACGATTTTCTCCCACTCCATTTATGTTTCCCTTCTTCTTCTCCTCCCTCCCTCCGTCTCCTCCTGTCCAACCCCTCCCCACCCTCCGCCTCCCCTCCGCCTCCCCTCCTCCCCTCCTCCCGCCTCTGCCCCCTGCCACTACTCCTCCCGCCCCAGCCCAGCCCCAGCCCCAGCCCCACACCCTCTCCTTCCTCTTCCTCCGCCTCCTTTCTCCACCCACCGCCCACGCCCCACCCCCCACCCCCTCACTCCACCACCCCCTCCTCCCCCCTCCCTCCGCCCCTCTCCTCCTCCTCCCCCTCCCCCTCCATCCGCTACCCCCACCCCCTCCCTCCGCCACCCCCTCCTCTTCCCCCTCCCTCCTCCGCTTCCCTCCTCCGCCACCCCCTCATCCTCCCCCTCCCTCCGCCAACCCCTCATCCTCCCCCTCCCTCCGCCACCCCCTCCTCCTCCTCCCACTGCCCACGCCTCACCCCCTCCCTCTGTCATCGTCGCTCTGTTTCTGCAGTTTTTTTATAATGCAGTTGATAGCCAAACCTTTATATCAAGGTAAATAATTCTGTTTTATTAAGTTTCCAATTTATTTTGCATGTAATACAGTTGGTAGCCAAACCTTCGTGCAGTTGGTTGACAAACTTTCAGATCAAGGTAACTAATTCATAATGCAGGTGTGAAGGTAGATTGATTATCTTGGTATAAAAGTTTGATTACCTTAGTATAAAAGTTTGGTTACCTTGGTATAAAGTTTTGGTTACCTTGGTATAAATATGCAGTGTTCTATTTTTTATTTACCAACATGAAATTGGTTGTCAAACTTTTAGACCAAGGTAACCAATTCAGTTGTATTTGATTATCATTTTTATTTTAAATGTGATGCAGTTACTAGTCAATTTTTGTGGCGGCGGCGATGGCGATGTGGCGGCGGCAGCGGTGGCGGCGAGAGAGGAAGATGATGAACATTAGTTCCTTCATAATTTTTTATTTTTAATTTTTTCATTTTGATTTGAATTTTGAAATATGGATTTGAAATTGTTGTTAGAGACAAGATTTGAATTTGAATTTGAATTATTAGTTATCCTTGATTTTAGGTTTCTTTATTAATGTGAATTGTACTATTTTTGTAATATGAGTCTTAATTACACTCTTTTTGTAATTATTTAGTTGATGCACTTTTCTTGTAATTACTTTCTATTTGTTGTATACTTATGTAAAGGACCCTTTTTTAAAGGCTAGGCAATTGCTTATTCCTGCCCACTACTAGCTCTATTTCGACTAGAAAATGGATTAAGCCTCCGCGTGGCGTGTATAAGCTTCATTCTAATTCATCCGTGAAAGGTAATTGTTAGAATTCGATTACACAAACGCACACAACAGTAAATAATTAACACAAAAATTTACGTAGTTCCCTAATTTAGATAGTCCACGGGAGCGGCGTTCTTTTTATTATTCACCGAGTACATATAATTTTTTTTCCAATAGATAATATATATATAACTGTTACTTTTATTCTAACTCTAATTCACATTATAGTCGAAATACTCATAATGCCCTTATCAACACCGTACCCTACCGTGGGTGGCCTACGCTCCCGACGGAGTGGAATACTTGATTTTTTTCAAGAACTTCTCGATTACGAATCACAAGTCTCAACAATAATGATTTTATTAAGGTTGACTTTGTTGTTCATGATCATCGCGGTAAGTTTTATGGAGTTATGTTGATAAATTACTAGGTAGTAACATGAATGTTGATTGTGCCGAGGCGTTAACTATACACAAAACTATGAAATTAACTCGTACATGTAGCTCAAAGGGAGACAATATTAATGTTTACAAGATGATGTTGATGATTGTAGCAATTTGGTGACTTATGGTTTGACTGCTCTAATTCAAATGTTAGCTCCAAGTTTTTCTAGTTTTTAATTGGAATATATTAATTTTAGTATCATTCCTTTAGAGGGTGTATTTAATAATGATTTTTAAATATATTTTTGTGGAGTTTGTGAATTTTAATGACTTTTAAAGATTTTTAAAATTATTTTTAAATACTCCATGAAATAAGTGACAAACTTTTATAGATTTTTTATCAAGACTTTGATAGACATTTGAATACTTCTAATATAACTTGTAGCTTATATTAATTGTTAGAAAGTCAACAAATATCTTATATTTTAGATGAAATGATTACGATATTAAATAATATTAAAATATTTTTACCATGTAAAAACCTAATTTGAAATAAAAGGCATGGTTGAATTTGAATTATTGGATCATACCCAGTGTGACGCCCCCAAAATTAGGTATACATCACCCATCTTGGGTCGTCAGATACATGGTACAAAATTCAAATACAACTAACTAATACAACTGTCGTGTACAATACGACAAAACATAACTGTGAGTTTGAATACAATTATTGTCTACTAGATATTATACAAACTCAAAAAGAGTCCTCATTACAATTATTAACACACTATTTCACATAATAGTGAGGACTACTAATGCTATCCTCTGGACCGTCACTCCGTTCCCCGACTAGTCCCTACTATGTTCTCATTTCCTGAAGAGAACAGTAAAAGAAAGGGTGAGCTCAACTAGCCCAGTAAGAAATATTATGACTAAGATAATGCAGAATAAATTATTGTTAGCCTTCAACAGTATTAAACTGATAAAATATAACAACATCAAGTTTAACAGCAGCGGATTAAGCAATTCATTAAAAGAGTCAAGTAGAGAATAGAATCTACTATCTTTTATGATTTAAAAAGTTTTTCATCACTTTTATCGCTGAGACTCAACTTAATAAATAAATCACATCATCACTGCACTACGGCCAAGGATATTTATTAGGGTTATGACCACAAATTCCATGTACTACGGGCCAAGGACATTTGTGTATTCATCAATGGTTATGATCATGCCAACAACTGTCCATTAATGCACTACGGGCCAATGAGGACTTTTACCGCATCATTTGTAACATTACGGTCATGATTACACCGAATAATCCTTGGTCATAATCATACCAAGTCCATCCATGCACTACAGGCCACAGATGACTTTCAAAAAATATAAACATGAGGATGATGATAATGAAATAAGAATTCAATAAAACAAGTTTAAGAATTAATTTGTCCAAGAACTACTTATGTCCAAATTATCCACATGATACTGCTTTGTAGAGTAAAATTCAAGAATGATCAGAAGAATATTTCCATGAAAAGATACTGGATGAAGCGCAAAAATCAAGGATATTCTACTAATTTCATGGAGTATAGAAGTCAAAACTTTAACCAACTGAGTATAATAAAGACTGGGATAACAACAGAAATCACCATGCATGCGGTACTTCGCATTGACAGGTTATTCCAACAGAATAATAATAACGGAACCAGGTCAGGCAAAATTTGCACCAACAGGATGTTCCAACATAATAATAAAGACGGAACCAGGTCCGGTGTAAACACACAGACAGGATGTTCCAACGGAATAGTAATAAAGACGGAATCAGGTCCGGTGTAAACACACAGACAGGATGTTCCAACGGAATAGTAATAAAGACGGAACCAGGTCCGGTGTAAAACACACAGACAGGATGTTCCAACGGAATAATAATAAAGACGGAACCAGGTCCGGTGTAAAACACACAGACAGGATGTTCCAACAGAATAATAGAAGAATGTCACCAAGTATAGGGTAGACCGCGTATACAGGTTATTCCAACAGAATAATAAGAAATGGAATAACAACAGTTCTCTTCATGAATAAGAAAGAATAACACTCCTTACCGTAACAGAAGTTGGATATAGGAAAAGAAAAGTTAAGTAGCAAAAAGCTTTTCTTCTATCTCTCTATAGTTTCTCTCTCTAGAGTTTAGTGAATTCGTAAGAAAATAATGAAGGAATGAGCTTCTATTTATAGGAAAATGGAATGCATGGTAACTAATCCATGAACGGTCCAGATTGATTTACTTTAATCTGACGGTCCATATTTAAAGAAAAATCTTTTAAATAAAATATAATATATTCTATTTATATAAAAAGTTTTTTATTATGCAAACACTATGCAACACTATGCATAATAAAATATAATATATTCTATTTATAGAATAACTTTAATAAAGTATTCTGTTTTATATAAAAAATATTTCTGTTTTATTACATTAATAATACGAATAAAACAAAACGTCATCATCGCTATAATAATTCCTATTATTAATCGACAATAATTGAATCAAACTGAGCGACTTCTCACATAAATATCAATAATCAATACCGTGTGCTACTATGCAACAACGCGTATTACTGTACTTTTACTACCCAGTAGTTCAACAGTATCAACGGTAAAACTTCCGCCGTTATTTTCAATAAAATATTTTTGTCATTTTCTCAATCCGACAATAATTCCGTTGTGGGGTCCACCAATAATTGTACCGTCGTACGAATATTTTCCGACACAAAGAATATTTCTTGACCAATCGAATATAATATAACAACTTGCATACTTTGCAAAATTTATAAATACTACCCACAACTATAATATTATCTCAAATTCACACCATAATATTAAAAAATTATTTCGAGAAAATTAATTCTTTATTCGTAAAATCTGGAGTTTCACAATCTCCCCTCCTTATGGAATTTCGCCCTCGAAATTTACGTACGTACCTGGTATGCCGAACATGTGAGGATACCTTGACTTCACTTCAAATTCTAACTCTTGAGATATAACCTTTGAGTGTTGAATACGATTCTTCTTATCCAAGATTGTAACACGTATCTCTTCAAACGTTAAATCATCCGTTATCTCGTCCGGTTCTAAATTAATAATGTGGTTCGGGTCGTCCACATATTTACATAACATCGATACGAAAAAAAAACGTTATGAACACGCAATATATTTGGCGGTAAAACGAGTCTATAAGCCACAGTTCCTACTCAATCGAGGATTTCAAATGGGCCAATTAAATCGAGGGTTGAGATTTCCTCTCTTCAGCAACTCTTGCCTCTAAAATAACACCCTCTTGAACCTTCTTCTTCACATTCATCAGATTCGGGTATGTAGCTTGAACGTCTTTAACTTTATCGATTAAAGTCAATTTTACTCGTATATTTGTTATCTTCACGTGGGTCCCTAGAATCTTTAACTCTATCTTCATCATTTGCAAGTTATACGAAATGAGTCTTTGTGTTAACAACATCGCACTTGTAAACGCATACGATCTTCTACTCAACACGTCAGCTACCACGTTCGCTCTTCCAGGATGATATTGAATAGTACGATCGTAATCTTCAACATCTCGAGTCAACGTCTGTGGTGCATGTTACTTTCGTTTTAGTTGAAAAAAAATTATTTTGAGGGTTTAAGAAATGGGTTTTGTACTAGTGTCAATACAAAATTCGATTTCACGCTCTGGGGTAGGCTAAGAAGTCTTCAGGAATACGTCAAGAGATTTATTAATGATAAAAATATCATTCAAAACTGTTACTCACATCCAAGACTTGGATAGTACGTCACATTGATACCAACTGTGACTTCTATCCCTTAACCTAGATAACACCTCACAATGATACCTATCAACTTGTTATCTTCATTCACAACGTCGCCTACAGAAAGTCTGGCTTCGGTGCATTCCACACAAGGAAGCCATCAACAAAAGGATCGGGGCTCTTTACTTATGGCTTGATATGATAATGATTGAATTTAGTGGTTTGGTTGCTTGAATTCGCATAATAGGTCGGTTAGGAATATAAAAGTTAACAACCTTACGAAAAACATGATGAATAGTTAACCAATCGTTTCCTAAAATCGCATCAAAGGCAAGTATTTTCAAAGAGACAAGATCAACACGTAACGTGAAAGTGTCGATTTGAATCAAATAAGATTTATAAACAGTGGAGGTAACGAAGGTTTCTCCCAATGGAGTTTCAATAGATAAATCAAAGTTTAACTTCTCCGGAGTTAAGTACAAACATTGAACACAACTAGGTGAAATAAAAGAGTGAGTATAACCGGTATCTAACACGGTATAGACTTCGTAAGAGCTTATGATTAACTTACCCGTGATAATTTTATTCAGGTTCCTCGTCACGAGAGAAAAAAAATGCTCTCTCTTAAACTACCGGCTTTGGCTTGTCAGGGACATCCTTTGGCATCATTATCCCAGCTGGAATTGACTTCATTATACGATAAAATCGAGCTAGGTGACCTTCTCTTTCGCAATTAAAACATGCTTTGGACTGCTGCGTACAGTTTGGACGGATGTGTCCCTCCTGTCCGCATTTGAAACATGCCACCGGTGGTCGTTCTTCTTCCTTTAAAACGGGTGCTGGTACCGACATGTTTACGTCATTGTTGAACCTTCTTTTCTTGAAATGTCCATTCTTATTATTTTGGCCATGATTATTACCGAAGTGGTTACCATTTCTGACATGTTGATTCCCTCCATGCTTATTATCACCGCTTTGATGACTGTTATCATCGGTATTATCATTTTACCGGCTGCTCTCTTTTGGTTTGGTTTACTCGTTATCGCGCTCCACCAACTGAGTCCTATTTACAACATCTGATTACAAACACAGTTTATGAGAAATAAGATGTTGACGTATCTCCGGCTTCAAACCTCTTAAAAATAATCGCGCCATTCTCTCTTCATTATCCACCAAGTGGGACGCAAACTGGGATAACTCTGCAAATTCTACCTCGTATTGCGACACGGTCATATTGTTTTGCTCCAATTTGATAAACCCCACCTCTTTCATGTGACGAATACTTTCAGAAAAGTATTTGTCGTTGAACAGCTCTTGAAACTTCTCCCAAGACATCTTCAGTACGACAGGTTGAGTACGTTTTACCGATTTCCACCAGTAATCTGCTTCTTCACGTAATATAAAGGTGGCAAAGGGAACCTTTTGCTCCTCAGAGTTTCCCAAGACATCAAATATCTTGGTGATCTGCTTTAACCACGTCTCCGCCTTAAGTGGTTCTGGCTTTCCCAAAAACTCTGGTGGTCCCAGCTCCATGAATTGCTTAGCGGTGACCAACCATGGGTTGCCATTGTTTCCTCCTGCATTATGAACAGGAGCCGCCTTCTCCTGTTGTTGCATGAATTGCTCCTTAAACTGCTTAGCGGTGACCATCTGAGAGTTATCAGTATTTCTACTTGCATTTTGGACAGGAGCTGCCTTAGCCTGTTGTTGCATGAATTGCATAAAGCCTCTGATCATCTCATCATTCACCATTTCATCTGTGTTATTATTTTCATGAGGAGTATTGTCCTCTAGTTGCACATTATTCTGATTATTGATCTGTAGAGACGCAACGGTCTCCTGTGCTCCATTGATAATCTCAACATTCTCGGATGCCATTTTCAAACACTGCCACAAAACAAGGGTTAATTAACATATCACATATTATCCCTATACTTTGACCGACCAATTAAATACAAAATAAATTTAAGTAGGTCATATTAGCGAAGGAATTCCCCGTCTCTCCCCTCCTAGTTCTAGTCTCACATCTTAGACAGTGATCATATCCCTAAGCTTTGATACCAACTGTGACGCCCCCAAAATTAGGTATACATCACCCATCTTGGGTCGTCAGATACATGGTACAAAATTCAAATACAACTTACTAATACAACTGTCGTGTACAATATGACAAAACATAACTATGAGTTTGAATACAATTATTGTCTACTAGAGATTATACAAACTCAAAAAGAGTCCTCATTACAATTATTAACACACTATTTCACATAATAGTGAGGACTACTAATGCTATCCTCTGGACCGTCACTCCGTTCCCCGACTAGTCCCTACTATGTTCTCATTTCCTGAAGAGAACAGTGAAAGAAAGGGTGAGCTCAACTAGCCCAATAAGAAATATTATGACTAAGATAATGCAGAATAAATTATCGTTAGCCTTCAACAGTATTAAACTGATAAAATATAACAACATCAAGTTTAACAGCAGCGGATCAAGCAATCCATTAAAAGAGTCAAGTAGAGAATAGAATCTACTATCTTTTATGATTTAAAAAGTTTTTCATCATTTTTATCGCTGAGACTCAGCTTAATAAATAAACCACATCATCCCTGCACTACGACCAAGGATATTTATTAGGGTCACGACCACAAATTCCATGCACTACGGGCCAAGGACATTTGTGTATTCATCAATGGTCATGATCATGCCAACAACTGTCCATCAATGCACTACGGGCCAATGAGGACTTTTACCGCATCATTTGTAACATTACGGTTATGATTACACCGAATAATCCTTGGTCATAATCATACCAAGTCCATCCATGCACTACAGGCCACAGATGACTTTAAAAAAATATAAACATGAGGATGATGACAATGATATAAGAATTCAATAAAACAAGTTCAAGAATTAATTTGTCCAAGAACTACTAATGTCCAAATTGTCCACATGATACTGCTTTGTAGAGTAAAATTCAAGAATGATCAGAAGAATATTTTCATGAAAAGATACTGGATGAAGCGCAAATATCAAGAATATTCTACTAATTTCATGGAGTATAGAAGTCAAAACTTTAACTAACTGAGTATAATAAAGACTGAAATAACAACAGAAATCACCATGCATGTGGTACTTCGCATAGACAGGTTATTCCAACAGAATAATAATAACGGAACCAGGTCAGGCAAAATTTGCACCAACAGGATGTTCCAACATAATAATAAAGACGGAACCAGGTCCGGTGTAAACACACAGACAGGATGTTCCAACGGAATAGTAATAAAGACGGAATCAGGTCCGGTGTAAACACACAGACAGGATGTTCCAACGGAATAGTAATAAAGACGGAACCAGGTCCGGTGTAAAACACACAGACAGGATGTTCCAACGGAATAATAATAAAGACGGAACCAGGTCCGGTGTAAAACACACAGACAGGATGTTCCAACAGAATAATAGAAGAATGTCACCAAGTATAGGGTAGACCGCGTATACAGGTTATTCCAACAGAATAATAAGAAATGGAATAACAACAGTTCTCTTCATGAATAAGAAAGAATAACACTCCTTACCGTAACAGAAATTGGATATAGGAAAAGAAAAGTTAAGTAGCAAAAAGCTTTTCTTCTATCTCTCTATAGTTTCTCTCTCTAGAGTTCAGTGAATTCGTAAGAAAATAATGAAGGAATGAGCTTCTATTTATAGGAAAATGGAATGCATGGTAACTAATCCATGAACGGTCCAGATTGATTTACTTTAATCTGACGGTCCATATTTAAAGAAAAATCTTTTAAATAAAATATAATATATTCTATTTATATAAAAAGTTTTTTATTATGCAAACACTATGCAACACTATGCATAATAAAATATAATATATTCTATTTATAGAATAACTTTAATAAAGTATTCTGTTTTATATAAAAAATATTTCTGTTTTATTACATTAATAATACGAATAAAACAAAACGTCATCATCGCTATAATAATTCCTATTATTAATCGACAATAATTGAATCAAACTGAGCGACTTCTCACATAAATATCAATAATCAATACCGTGTGCTACTATGCAACAACGCGTATTACTGTACTTTTACTACTCAGTAGTTCAACAGTATCAACAATAAAACTTTCGCCGTTATTTTCAATAAAATATTTTTGTCGTTTTCTCAATCCGACAATAATTCTGTTGTGGGGTCCACCAATAATTGTACCGTCGTACGAATATTTTTCGACACATAGAATATTTTCTGACCAATCGAATATAATATAACAACTTGCATACTTTGCAAAATTTATAAATACTACCCACAACTATAATATTATCTCAAATTCACACCATAATATTAAAAAATTATTTCGAGAAAATTAATTCTTTATTCATAAAATCTGGGGTTTCACACCCAGTCTATTACAAAAAAAATGTCTTATTTCATAATTTTAATATTTCATACAAAAAGTCATTTTCTACTAACAATAATATAAAATAACAATTTCGATTTTAAAATTGTTCATATCAAGTAATTATTAGTACTAAACTAACAATTTATAATTTTTAACAAATAGTAAAATTAACAAATTTATTACTTTTAAAAATAAATATAAAATAAAATATCTTCTTAATACTTACAAATATATTAAATGAGATTTTTTTATGGGAGAGAAAAAAATATAAAATAATATTAAAATATTTGTTATTTTCATTTATATCATTGGTTCTATTTGAAACCTTAACATTAGTTACTATTTTTAACCCCTCATTTTTATCTCTCCTTACCTACTATAATAACTCTATTCGTTTTTGGGATTTTTATTGTTTTGTTTTCTCTTATTTGTTTGATCTATTCTCTCTCTCTTTCTCTTTCTCCTTTGTTCATCATATTTTTTTGTTCATCATACTTTGGATAAGTGTATATCTTATTTTAAAGTACGTCAAACTCTATTATTTGATAGAAATCTAAAAAATTAATGACTTTTTAAATACCAAAATATATTTATAGATTTTATAAAAATTTCAATTTAATATCACATAATTTTTAAAGACATTATAAATTTTTATATTTTTAAAATGTATTGATTAAATACAATTAAAATTTTAAAGTCTTTAAAAATCTTAATAGTACATTCTATTTAGTTGTAAAAGATGCTTTAGATTACTAAAATTCTTCATTTGATAAAAAAATAATAATAACACCCAAATAGCCCAAAACAGAGCCGTAAAAGGATTATGAATTGGTTATTGATTACCACCCTTTCTCCTCTGGCCCTCTCTCTCTCTCTGTATATCTATATATATATATATACTTCTGTGTCTATCTGGCTAGCTTGGCCCTCGCTCTCTCAGTCTCTCTCACATACAGAACGAAAGAGAGACAGTGACTTATGATGGAGTGAAGGATCACAGAGAGAGACTGAGAATTTAAGAGAGAGAAAATGAAAGCTTAATTAAGAATTTAAGATACAAAATAATTTATATGTACTACTCATCGAAAAAGCTACTGCAACTAGTCCCATAGCTGCTATTAGCTCAGTGAGAGAAAGAAACCCAATAAATTTAGAGAGAGAAAGGAAAAAAGAAAGACTGAGCAAAATTGCAGGCTCTTCTGGTACATTTCCAGAGCCTCTTGGCAGAAGGTTTTTTAACTTTTTCTTCCCCAAATAATTCTCACCCAACCCATTTGGCCATTTCTCTCTCTCAATTCTCTCTATACAATATTTCTTTCACCATTCTCTCTATTTCTACATACCCATTTTCTCAATTTACCAATTTCTATTCTTACCCATTTTGTATATTATGCCCATTTCTTACATACCCATAACTTCACTCTCTTCTTCTCTGTTTTCTAGGAGGAAAGAGAGAGATACCCAAATACCCACTGAATTTAGCTATGCCCACTGAATTTAGCTATGCCTCTTTTTTTTCTCTTTTTTCTATGCTTGAACGTTGGGGGATGTCATTGAACAATTAAGCAAGTTTTTCGTGACCATATATAGATTGTTTGTTCACACCATTTATTTATTTTCCCATATTTTAATCCCCCATTTATCCCTTTAGTTAATTAATGACTGCCACTCTATGAAGTATGAACTGAGCTTTCTTCTTCTACTTCTCACCACATTTGAAACGTCAAAATCCCTTCAATGGCTGTAGAAATCGAATATTTATTCTGAGAATCTCATCTCCCCTTCAACAATGGCATTTTCATTCGGCGTTGTCCCCAAAAGAAGCTGTCAATCTCTGCTTGTCCCAGTTTTGTTTGTGCTTTTCATCGCCTGTTTAAGCTTTGGTTCTGTAGTTTCAGATGAAGGTGTTTTTCTTAATTAATGAACATAAACCCTTCTGTAATCTAACTCCATTATTCTAATAATTTATGATTTGGGCTTGTTTCTCTTTCTTCCATTGTTTATTGAGTTCTTAATCTTATTTTATTCAGGTTACAAAACGTGTCTATTTGTTTAATTAGTACTTTAGTAGTATTTCTTGAGCTCTTATTTATCTCTAAGAATTCGTTTGGACTTATTATTTATGTGTTTGTTGGAATAAAAGGGGCAACTTTGTTGGAGATAAAGAAGTCATTTAGAGATGTGGATAATGTGCTGTATGACTGGACTGATTCACCATCTTCAGACTACTGTGTGTGGAGAGGGGTAACTTGTGACAATGTCACCTTCAATGTCATTGCCCTGTATGTCCTTTTAGTTTCAACACTTTTTCCTTTGCTTACTATACAATTACCCAGCTACTATTTCAACCATTTTTTTTGCTGATTTAGTAGTTCTGCTATTAAATGTATGATCTTGATATTATCTTTCCCATTTCTAGTCTATAATGGGAATCTTTCTTTTAAAAAGATTTTGACTTTGTGATTAATTGTTCCAAATAATGTAGTAATCTCTCGGGCTCAAACCTTGATGGGGAAATTTCAACTTCTTTTGGGGATCTTAAAGGCCTACTCTCTATGTACGGTTTCTATGCAATCAACCTTCACATTTTGTTTCTTAGGCAATTTATCTCTTATTATTCCTATGAATGTTAAGTTGCTACAGTTCGATAATAGTTTTTGTTGTATTACTATGTGAACAGTGATTTGAGGGGAAATCTTCTCTCTGGGCAAATCCCGGATGAGATTGGTGATTGTGTGGCTTTGAAAAGCTTGTAAGTTACATTTGGTTTTTTTCTTTCTTCTTCTATAAATTCAGGAATAAACTTCTTTGGATTAGTATTTAAGCAAATATTTGTCCTGCTATATCGTGTATGATTATATGTTAAAGATAATAAAATCCCAAGACTTGTATACTATTCATGTCATTGTCAACTTGCTTAAAACTCGCTTGGATTATGTTTCATTAGGGACTTGTCCTTCAATGAATTATATGGTGACATACCATTTTCAATATCAAAGCTGAAGCAACTGGAATACCTGTAAGTTTACCCACAAAAAAATCTCCGTTATACTTTATTTTAAATTAAATCTTCTTATAGTTATTTACATTGATAACTCGAAATAAATGGTTTTGCAGAGTTCTCAAGAACAATCAGTTGATCGGACCAATTCCTTCAACCTTGTCTCAGATTCCAAACTTGAAAATTTTGTAAATTGGCCTATAATCGACTATTCTCATAACAGTTTTGTTTTCGGAACTATGACTGAAATTATGTTCTATCTTTTTCAGAGATCTGGCGCAAAATAAGCTTAGTGGGGAAATACCAAGACTTGTATACTGGAATGAAGTTTTACAATACCTGTGAGTAATTATGAGATGGTATTGAGCTATTTTTAATGTGCCAATTTTCTTTTTTCACTTGATGAATTGAAATATATTTTAATGAGTTAATGTAGAGGTCTGAGAGGCAACAATTTGGTCGGATCACTCTCTCCTGATATGTGTCAGCTCACTGGCTTGTGGTATTTGTAAGTAGTTTATGACTCATTTCTAATAATTTGATGCAGCTTTTTTAATTTTCTTATATATATATATGTATATATATATTTCCTTTTCCTGATACTTTGCATACTACTTATCTACAGTGATGTAAGAAACAATAGTTTGACTGGTACAATTCCTCAGAACATAGGCAACTGCACTGCCTTCCAAGTCTTGTATGTACTACCTCTTTAACTAAACCAACTACTTCAAATTATGGATGATGCCTTACATGGTTAACTGATGCATGTGCATTCTCTTTCCACCGCTAGGGACTTGTCTTACAACAAGCTGACTGGAGAAGTTCCATTTAACATTGGATTCTTGCAAGTGGCTACTTTGTAAGTGCCTGCATCTACTTCCATTTATTCAAAATTGTTAGCTCAATAATCAATGCTACTAGCTAGTTGGTAATCTAAAAATCTGTGTCAACTTTGTGGTGCATGTCAGATCTTTGCAAGGAAATCGGCTATCTGGGAAAATTCCGTCAGTTATTGGGCTGATGCAGGCGCTTGCAGTTCTGTAAGTGTTTTTGTATTACTATTTAGCTGAAACATGCTTTTCATGATATTAATTTTCAATTCAACTCTGTTTTGTCATGATAATATATTTAATTGGATCTATACTTTGTTACTAACTGTATCTTTACTTGTCGGAAAAAGGAAGAAGATATCTGACTAATGTTGCCTTCTGCTTAGGGATTTAAGCTGCAATATGTTGAGCGGACCAATACCTTCCATTTTAGGAAACTTGACATACACAGAGAAATTGTAAGTACAACTTTTTGGGTCTCCTGCAATTTATTTTACATTTAGATGAATTTAATATTCCAAGGTTATTAAGTGGAATTGATAACAGAACTTGCTAGTACTTCAAGACTTGCCTAGAGAACATAGATGACAAAGCCATCTGTTTGATGCACGCTGCAAGATTTCCAAAAGAATGGAAATCTTGCAGTCATCAATCTATGTGATTAAATGAAATATATCATGATTGTGTCAAATGCTTGATTCTCAAATTAATCTGATTATACTCATGTTTATTGACCGTCTTAATTCCTACTATGATGTGTTCATGACGTGTGTTATAGGTACCTGCATGGCAACAAGTTGACTGGATCCATTCCACCAGAGCTTGGAAATATGACGAAGCTCCACTATCTGTATGACCACTTCACAATTATTCGCGTTTTTGTGAACTAGTAACTAATTAAAGTGAAAATTACATACTAATTGTTCTAGTGTAGACCTGATATTCCAGCTATCACATTTTACAGATGCCTTAATATGGAATAATTATTGTTACATTTTATGTCAGATATAAGGGGTTTAACAATGTCATAGAAGGATTGCAAGACTGCCATCTTTTTTTTGCTAGTCTTAAATATACATAAGTCTCATTCATGTGTGTATTTGATGCCATTGTAGGGAATTGAACAATAATCAGCTAACTGGCCATATTCCTCCAGCACTTGGGCAGCTCACAGATTTGTTTGACCTGTACATCCTTGTTTACTTGACATTATTATTTGGGCAATTTGTTTTCTCAGATCTAGTTGCTGACAGTCTTGCATTGTATGCTTGCAGAAATGTTGCCAACAACAACCTTGATGGGCCTATACCTGATAATCTTAGCTCTTGCACTAATCTCAACAGCTTGTAAGCATTTCCTCTATTTTGTTTTCTAAAATTTCAATTATTTCAAGGTGGATAATGGTTATTCACCCTTCAAACTTGGTGGCAGCAATGTATATGGGAACAAGCTAAATGGGACCATCCCTCCTGCATTTCAAAGGCTCGAAAGTATGACATACTTGTGAGTTCCACTTCCCAAACACCCATCCTTGATTCAATCTTCCCCTCCTTGATCACTTGCCAAAGGCTAGAAGTTTATCTTTGTATCAACATTACCTGTTTTACTTAACTCAAGAGTTTTACCCGGTCATTCTCTTGTATGTGGGTATCAGTCAGTGAAAGTTAACATCTCCTTCTAGCTTAATAGAGAGTGCATCAATAAATTTTTAGTGTGCATTTTTAGTGTGTATATATATATATATTTCAATCAATCTATATATGTTGAGATATTGGTGATATTGCTTGCTCTAACCATCTTATCCTTTAATTTCTAGGAATCTTTCTTCCAACAATCTCAAGGGTCCGATTCCAATTGAACTATCTCGTATTGGTAATTTGGATACTTTGTGAGTACAAAATTCCTTTTTGTTCGTGAACATTTTTATTCTTTTTGCTAAGTGTCCCCTGATGTATAAATATTGACTTTTCAATAATTGTATTTTTTTGTTGCTCAGGGATCTCTCTAATAATAGGATTACTGGGGCTATTCCTTCATCAATTGGTGACTTGGAACATCTTCTGAAACTGTGAGTTTTACCCTGACTTGATTACTGTTGTATGACAAACCAAAAACAGATTACTGTTGCGTGATATCTTTCTTATCACTCATTACCTACATTTTATTTGGTAGGAATTTAAGTGAGAATGGTCTGACGGGAATTATACCAGCGGAGTTTGGTAATCTAAGAAGTGTCATGGAGATGTAAGAGATCTACAATAGCATTCTTGTCAATCATATTCCTTTCTTGATTTAAATGAATTATATTTTCCACTGTAGAGATCTTTCGCACAACAGCCTTTCTGGTCCTATTCCTCAGGAACTTGGTCAGCTTCAGAATGTCTTCATGCTGTAAGTTGTTCTAACCCATTCTGTTGGATGCAACTCTAGCAAAATGGTCCTCAATGTTGTTTCGCATAATTAATCTTTGATGTTGTTTACTAGCTTTGCCTATTATGGTGCTCAAGACATTTTGAAGCCAGTTGATTCCCATCTGATCCATGGTTTCTCTGGATGATTACAGGAAAGTAGAAAACAACAATTTATCAGGAGATGTGATGTCTTTGGCCAATTGCATCAGTCTTACAAATTTGTAAGTTAACTCGAGCTAATGCAGTAACTGTTGATATGAGTTGATGGTGTGATTGTTTGGTGAAACTAATTTTATTGCTTCTTTGCAGAAATGTATCTTATAATAACCTTGCTGGGGAAATTCCTGTAGGCAATAACTTTTCAAGGTTTTCACCAGAGAGGTTAGATAATTTTGATGAACCATTACTGCTTTCACAGGACATGTGTCAATATCCTTAATTAACAATTATATTTGGACTTTAAGCAAATTATTTTTATCCTCATTTTTTTAATTATATTTTAATATTACCATGTTCTTTTGTTGGGAGCAAATTATTGACTATGTATATTGGTTCACAGCTTCATTGGAAATCCAGGTCTTTGTGGCTATTGGCTCAGTTCTCCATGTCATGCATCTCGACCACCTGGACGAGGTATCTATCAGTAATCACTTTAACCTTATTGAACTTATAGTAATCTATTGCTCATAAAAATGAGACAGAAGTATAAGCTCATAAAAGTTTGATATAGACATGAGTAGAAGCTTTTTTCGCGACAAACGAGATAATAGTTTTACTTTCAAATGTCTAATTGAGTGTGCATAGATCAAGTAAATAAAAATGTTTGTCAGGATACATCTTTATATCCATTTTTTTATTTGATCATGGATGAAGCAAAATATAATTCTGCTGTAGAAATTGCATATTTCTTCATAAGTTGAGGCATCTTGAGTTTCCGTCTGATTAATGAATCTAGTTGTACAGTATCTTTACCCTTCTCATTATGAATGCAGTGACAATTTCTAAAGCAGCAATTTTGGGGATTGCTTTGGGTGCCCTGGTAATTCTTCTCATGATCCTTGTAGCAGCATGCCGGCCACACAATCCGACACCTTTCATGGATGGATCACTTGACAAACCAGGTGCTTTGTTATTGTTATAAGAACTTTTCTTTGTGAAAAAGTGACATTTGAAAGAAAAGGGAGACTTTTTGGCAGATAAATGTCGCAATATTGTTCTAGTTTTAAGATTGTTATACTATTAGTAGAAGGCCTGAAGTCATAACTGTCGTAGTGTCCTCCCCCTTCAGTAGATCTAGATTATATGCACATAAGAATGGTTGGCATGGTCCCTTGTAGATATATTTACTGGATGTTAACTTGTTGCTTTTAGTGAAGTTCATATGCATTATTAATTTTGGAATTACTACTGACCCTTGAGTTTTTATAACAGTCAACTACTCGTCTCCGAAGCTTGTGATTCTTCACATGAACATGGCACTTCATGTATATGAAGATATTATGAGAATGACTGAGAACCTGAGTGAGAAGTATATAATTGGTTATGGTGCATCGAGCACTGTGTACAAATGTGTCCTTAAAAATTGCAGACCAGTGGCAGTAAAGAAATTGTATACCCACTACCCACAATACCTGAAGGAATTTGAGACGGAGCTCGAGACAGTTGGGAGCATCAAGCACCGGAACCTAGTTAGCCTCCAAGGATACTCTCTGTCCCCATCTGGGAATCTTCTCTTCTACGACTACATGGAAAACGGTAGCCTGTGGGATCTCCTTCATGGTGAGTTTTCTTAGATGTATGCAGTTTTTTTGAGTTGTTTGATCAATGCATTATGGATGTCAAAAGTCAAAATGATACATTATGGTTGATGCTAGAAATCAAATACCATCATATGCATGAAAGTATTTTTTTGGGGGCCTTTTAATGCTAAAACTGTCTCTCTCAGGCCCTTCTAAGAAGAAAAAGCTCGACTGGGACACCCGTATTCGAGTAGCACTAGGAGCAGCCCAAGGGCTGGCATATCTTCACCATGATTGCAGCCCTCGCATAATTCATAGGGACGTGAAGTCATCAAACATACTTTTGGATAAAGACCTTGAGGCCCACCTCACGGACTTTGGTATTGCAAAGAGTTTATGCACTTCCAAATCTCACACCTCTACATACATAATGGGCACCATTGGTTATATAGATCCTGAGTATGCTCGCACTTCTCGTCTCACCGAGAAGTCTGACGTCTACAGCTATGGGATTGTGCTACTTGAGTTACTAACTGGAAGGAAAGCGGTTGATAATGAATCCAACCTCCATCATCTGGTGAGTTTTATTCATATTTCATGTTGATGTTCCTTTTACAGCATTAAATCAAACACGGTTGGCACCAGCATTTATATTCATTTCTTGTCTTTTTTCTTTACAATATTTCTAGTTTTTTCCTTGTTTTGTTATTTGGAATTGAATCATTCTCAAAATTTCCAATTTGAGTTGCATAACATGAAACAAAATGTAAACTTTTTGTAGATCTCTATAATCTATATTGAGGTTGCTCACTTTATGCAGTAGGCTTTTGTAGGTAAAAGAAAGCTAACATAAGTACCATCCTTTTGATTTTTTTTTTAATTTAGTTATGGAACTCCCCCCTTCCCCTCACTGTCTCATATTATGAAGCGCATTTTAATTTTCATAACATTAGCAAACCTGGGCAAAAATTGTTGTGATTTGTAAAATATGAATTCCTTCAATTATTTTGAAGTATGAAAACTTGTGTATGGCCATAGTAGTGCGGGTTCTGTCTGTGCAGTTATAAACCGTCTATATTCCTATGTTTTAGCTTTTAACTGGTCATTTTAGTTTTTGCATACAAGTTTTAAATGTTGGTATAGTTTCAGTAATCTCCTAATATTCATTTTTTTGCAAGATCTTGTCCAAGACGGCGAATAATGCTGTCATGGAAACTGTTGATCCGGACATATCCACCACATGCAAGGATCTCGGAGATGTAAAAAAGGTTTTCCAGCTTGCCCTTCTATGTAGCAAAAGACAACCATCTGATCGGCCAACAATGCATGAAGTGGTGCGCGTCCTTGGTAGCTTGTTGCCATCTCCTACGCCAACGAAAGAATCAACCCCAGCCCTGCCTCCTCTGGCTTCATCTGCCAAAGTGCCCTGCTATATGGATGAGTATGCAAATCTCAAGACTCCTCACTTGGTAAACTGCTCATCCATGAGTACCTCAGATGCCCAACTCTTCCTAAAATTTGGAGAGGTAATTTCTCAGAACAGTGAATGAAAAAAAAAGCTGAAAAATATTTTTTACCTTGGGTAGAATCATCTTAAGAGATAAGATATGTAAATATATTAATGGATCTAGTGCCAATTATTATTATTGTAGTTAGGAAGATGCAAAAATGGACAGCTTTAGTAATAGATCTGAAAGTGAAGTACCCAAATATATGTTTTCTGTACTCTATCAAATTATGACAGTTACTTTGGCATTTGGTTGTGGGACCAATGCATGCTTTTGGCTCTGGCATTTATGGACTGGATTGTCTGGATGATTTTGGGTTCACATTTTGAGGTAGAATAATTCACTGCATTTTCTGCTCAGTGATAATGCACTGTGGAGCCCTAGTTCAGGCCTATGATAGTACCTTCTTGATGTTAATATTGTTTGGCAGAATTGGACAGTTGTATTCCATGATTATGTTGGTGGTCTATTACAGGAAGTGCTTAAATGGTTTTTATCTTTATACAATTAAAATGTGATCTAATCTATTACTCCCTCCGATTTTAAAATATTATCGTTTTAGGAAATAAATTTTGTTCTAAAAAGATTGTCGTTTTGAGTTTATTAATATACATTAGTTATTTTTTCACTACTTTATTCTTATTTAAAGCTTTCTCCTATTTAAAGCTTTCTTTTCTTTCTAATGATTTTTATTCAATTGAAACATTGAGGAGTGAATAATTGGTTGAGAAAATTAATAAGGGTAGTATAGTATTTTCGTTAGGTATTAATTATATTTTTTAATCTGTGTGCATTAATTTTAAACGATGATATTTTTTTAGGAACAGAGGGAGTAATAAATTCGATATCATATGGTAAATATTATGTTTATTTAAAGGAAATTGGATCAAAACTGAGTGGCCTATGTTTACCATGAGCTTGGGGGTGGGTGTTTGGGGAGGGGGAGGGGGAGGGGCGCGTGTGTTCAAATTAGCAAAAAAAATATAAAAATTAGGCCCAACTGTTTTTAACCTTGGTAATTAAGGCAAGTTTGGGCTTATCTTTTTATTTAAGAAGCTTGTATGGGTTGTCCTTACTGCATTAAGCAGAGAGACCTTCATACATTAACAGTTTTTTTATACCCTCCCATTAATGGTGAAATTTACCAATTAACCTATTCTACATTTTCTGTCCACCCTTCCTCAAATGTTCTACTGGTCAGGCAAAAAGAGGGTTTTATATTTTTTTTATTGATTTTTTAAATGGATATCAAGATATAGGGATAAATAATTTTTTGGTCACTATACTGGGGTCCGATTTTTATTGTGGTTATCGAATTTTTTTTTGTTATAATTGAATAACTGTACTCTTAAATATTACAAAATGGTCATTAATTTCAATTTTCGTCCGAAAAAATACACAAAAAGCTGACTGTGCATAAAATTAAATTTTTTTAACTGATGTGGAGGGGTTTTGCCACGTGAACCGGTTTCTCTACTCATGCCTACTTCATCAGTCTTCGTGCATGACCGACGCGTGGCATTTGTTATAGAGAGCTAGTCATTGCTTCCAATTCACACATAATAAATTATATTATTTTTTAAACTTAAATCAAAGTCGTAATAATACTTTATTGTTTATATTATTAAATTTTAAATTTTAAAATTATTATTGTTAGTATATTATTATTATTATTATTATTATTAATTTTAAAATTATTCAGCTCAATTACTAATAGTTTTGAAATTATAATTATTATTATTTAAAATTATAAAAAATGAATACAAAATAATGTGTTGAATGTTTTATCTTACATAAAAAAATTTAATTATTATAATCAATTACTATCACACATTTTATGTTAAATTCTCTGTTTATATAACATTTTTTTTCTCACAAAAGTACTATTGTCATTTACTATTTATGTAAAATATCAAATTATAATCAATTACTCTTCACTGCTTTACTCCACGACCGACCACTGTCATTTCCGGCGATCCACCCATGTCTCCCGACGCCTCGCCTGCACTCCTCCCGAATACCGACTACTCAGAGCTCAGCGCCACATGAAACATCAAATAAAAACATCATCACCCACCGAATCTAAACATAAGCAAAGATAATCAATACAAAATCTAGATCATAAAAACGAACCATCCAGATCTGGAACGAAACCCAGATCCAAATCCACCATCAAAACATCTGAGATCTATCTCTCCCTCCTCCCATGAATGACGCCCCCACCCTCTGACTCCACCCTCTGATCTCTAAAGACGATTTTCGATTAATTACAGATTCGATTAATCTGTAATCCTCAGATGCGATTTTCGATTTTCGATTTTCGATGTTCAAGTCTTTCTGGTAATCAAATCTTTCATTCTCCTAAACCAGAAAACCTTAATGAATTGAAATTGAGTCGATAGTATGATAACTTAAAATTTGGGGGATGATTTGTTTTGGGGAAGTATTTCCTAGGACATGAATTAGCGAATCAATCTATTGTGAAATAGACTGAAAGGAAATTATTATTGTAAAATTATTATTATTTTGTAATAATTATTATTTTTATTAATTAAAAATTATTATTATTTTTGTTATTATTATTATTAATAATATTATTATTATTTTTATTATTCTTAATAATATTATTTTTTTTATTATTTTAAAATTATTATTAAGATACAATTATTCTTAATATCTATGAGCATGTGCTTGACACATAATGATACACATGGCAAAACCATATACATATCAGCAAAAAAAATAGAGTCAAATCGCCAACTCAGCACTTCCGTCCGTTTTTTGGACGGAAATCATAAGGAATTACTATTTGGTAAGTTTTTTAGAGTATAGTTACACGATTGTAAGAAAATAAGTTTCGGTAACCACAATGAAAATCGGACCCCAGTATAGTGACCAAAAAGTTATTTATTCCTTATTTAACATACTTTGCTCACTACCTTTAGCGACGGAACGGGCGACGGTTTAGTCTGTTGTGTATATCAGAGAACCGTCGTCTTAGTTTTTAGTGACGCATCGAACCGTCGTCATAACATATAAACTATTTATCTGTTCTATAGCGACGGACCAAACCGTCATTCGGTCCGTCGCTAAAGGTGGTGAGCATGCAATACGCATATAAACCCCCTTCTTTAAAAGAAAATAATTCTACTACATTTTTATTGCGTTTCTTTCTCTTCTTAATATTAAGGTTTGCATATAATATATGATAAAATGTAATAGTATATGTAATTCATCCTAAAAGGTTTTATGGAAATTTGAGTATTTTAAAGGGTCCTTAACATTAATATACAACAATTAGAAAATATTTACAAAAATAAAACACAAACAACATATTTACAAAAATAACGCAACATAATATTAAGCTTACTAAAATTAGGGATCTTTTTTCTCCCTACACGTCAGTTACTTCTCTCTCATCTCCAACTGCTCCTAAAATCAAGCGACTGAGATCCAAAATTCGAGCAACTGAGATTCAAGCAACTGAAATCCAAATCTTCTGTCGCGACACACCTCTGGGATCGGAGAAGACGAACGAAACTTTTTGTTGCGACGGCACGCTGAGATCGGAAAATAACATACAAAATCAACAGCAACTTCAAGTTCAGTAACGAAACAGTACAATCGAACGGCAGTGATTGTTGAATACAAAATCACAGCAACTTCGATACAAATCTGAATACTGAGGTATATGAGATTAAAATTCATATGCATATAGTTACCTATGGAGACCACGAATTCCTATATTGATTACCTTTCTTAAGTTTTTCACACTTCAAATAGTTACTGCAATTTCCTATAACGTTTGGATGATTCATTGATATGTTTTTTATTATGGTTACTAAATATATATAAATTGGTTACTGATAATTGTGTATTTGTTTGTTAAATAATATTTATTTGATGGCTTTATAATTTTTAAATGAGTTTGGTTACCTTCATGGAACTGTCGGTTACTTTATAATGTTGTCTTGTTTACTGAATAACACTATAATGTCTAATGTTGTTTTGGTTACTGTCTAATGCTGTCTTGGTTACTGTGTAACAATATATTGGTTACTGATTAATGCTGGTTCGGTTACTGTGTAACATTATTATAATGGTTACTGAATATTTGGTTACTGTCTAATGCTGTCTTGGTTACTGTATAATATGTATTTAGATACTATAAGGTGTTTATTTGGTTACTCTATAATGTTATTGTGTTTTATAATTATTTCTTTTATATTGGTGGTTACTTATTGACTACATTGGTTACCTTCATACAACTGCTAATCTGATTATATATATTGGTTGTTGTATACAATTTAATTGGTTACAATATAATGTTTATTTGGTTGCAGTGACCATTTGGAAATTTCTGTCCAATTTGGAGTGTCGGATTTTGGCGTTTTTAGATCCTAATTTCATTGGAAACGGGTCAACGATCAAAAGTCACTAGCTTTGCTGGTGAACTGCAGGGTTTTTTGGTCGAATTCCATCATTTAGGCCTTCAAAATTGCATGTAAAAATTTGGTTTATTTTCTGGTTACTAAAATTATGTAATTTGGTTACTGTCTAATATTAATTTGGTTACTTTACAATGTTTATTCAGTTGTTAGACAATGGCTATTGACAGTAACCAATACAACAAATTTAATTGTTTACAGGAATATATAAATGTTTACTGCTAGTAACCATTAACCACATGGTTGGTAACATTTTTGATGGTGTACAGTAACCAAAATTAATGTTGATTAATATTTTAATTTTTGATTCCATCATGAGTTATCAATATAAAGTAAACATATACATTGAACAATTGGTAACTGTTCTGAAATATTTTTATGTAAATTTGATTATCCATCTAAAATAAAATGGTTATCTCTATATTTATATTTAGTTACCAACTGGCATAGACCATCTCCAAATAACTTTTATAACTATGTAATTTAAAAGTATCCATCAGCTAGATAAATGGGAACCCTCACATGTACATTAAGCACTTGATAACTGTTCTGATATAAGTTTTTAATTATTTGGTTACTAACAAAAAACTAAAATGGTTACCCTTATAATAACTAAAATCTCTCACTGATTGTACAATAATAGTAGTCAAACACAATTAAATAACAGTAAAACAAATATAATAAATAAGTAACCAAATAGTTACATAACAGTAACCATAATATGTTTTAATGGTAACCAAAACATAAAACAACCTGTGTATCCAGCATCCTGTAATGAATGTGATATTGTTTGTTTAGGAAACCCAATTATACTATGACATGTACATTTCACAATTGATATATGTCCTGAAACAAAGATTGTAACTCTCTGGTTACTATCAAAACAATAGTTGGTTACCTTTATATACATATTTGGTTACCAACTGTACATCTCAAACAATGTATCCAACACAACTTAAAAGATACAATAAATAATAACTAAAATACCTCATTGATTGTACAATAATAGTAGTCAAAAACCATTAAATAACAGTAACCATAATGTAACATAATAAAATAGTAACCACATAATTATATGATAGTAACCAGAACAAGTTTTAATGGTAACCAAAATATAATAAAGAAGTAACCAAATAGTTATATAAAAAGTAACTAGAACATGTTTTAATGGTAACCAAAACAGAAACAACCTGTATATCCAACCCAGTTTAGGCAACCCATGTATACTCTCACATATACATTTAACACTTGATATATGTCCTGATACAAGCTTGTAACTATCTGGTTACTTCTAAAAAATAAAATAGTTATCCTTCTATACATGTTTGGTTACCAAACTGCACCTTTAAAATAATGTATCAGACACAACTTAATACGAACCAACAAATAATGTCAAATAATTGATTATATAATCAAATATGTAATTTCATTTACATAAGCTCCAATAAACATTACATACTCACTAACCATAACAAATGGTTATGGATATCCAACAAATCAAAGTACGAAACATAATTCATAATGACAAGACAACGATAACTGAACTAATCAAAATTTGGTACAAATCTTCTTGAAACTTGAGCTTTTTGGTTGCTGCTACTTTCTTCTTCATGGTTGCTCTCATTCTCTAGAAAAGACTTCCGCATTATGAACCTGTGGGAGGAAGAGAAAATAGTAACCAAATATAGACCAAACACATTTTAGTCAATCCATGTATACTAACCAAATACATGGTAACCAGAACAACACAAAATAGTACCCAAAATCCAAACTCAATAGAACAAAAATGGTATCCAAATCATAAATTAACAGTAACAAAAAACTTACTAAAGAAGTAACCGAACATTTATATGATAGTAACCAAAATATATTTTAATGGTAACCAATACATAAACAACATGTACAACAAAAACCAGTAACCAAAATATAATACAGAAGTAACCAAACAGTTATATGATAGTAACAATAATAAAATTTAAATCAGCACACCTTTAAAATTTTTTGGGTTGAAAATATCTTCTGGCTATGAACTTGAGCTTCTGTCTTAACTACATGAACATCAAAATCAGAATCCAACTGCACAAACCCAAATAAATTTCTTCAAGTCCTTAATAAAATCACCCTCTATTATTATTTTCCTCTTTCCATCCTTCTTCCTTGTATCAATCATTCTATACAAAACATAAAAATAATACAAATCCAAACGATCAATACTCCATTCTGTTAGAAATAGCGTATATATGTGATCATATTGACAATTAATTAGTAGAATGAGAATTAACAGAAATTAGAAGCAGACCTTAAAGAGAGAAACCAAAATTCTTTCAGTTGGAGAGATAGTTGGAGAGAGAAAGTCGCGTATTCGACTGTGTGATTGTTGATTAACAAGTGCAACAAAAGTAAATTAAAAAATAATTAATTTACGCCACCAATTTGTCTAACAAACTGTGATGAAGAAGAAGAAGAAGAAGAAGAAGAAGAGAGAGAAATACGAGAACAAAAGTTACGGAGAAGGAGAAGAAGAAGATTTTAGAGAGAGAAATATCATGCATTTGAAATAAAAAACCACCAGATAATGATCCCCTAAATTAAGGAAACTACCCATTAATATTAATCCCTTAATTTAAGGACTTTTAATTGTATTAGTATTGATAATAAAAATGATAAAATATTTTACTTTTGTAATTATTTTATGAGTGTATGATTTTTGTAATTACTTTCATAAATGTACTAATATATGTAATTAATCCTATTTTAAAAGAGGGTAAGCCCCAATAAGCATTATTATGTTGCAAGCCTAGGTCCAAAGTTCACCTTTGGGCCTTACCTTTAAATGTAAATGGGACCGTTTAGGTCAATTGAATTCCACTGGGCTTTGTAGTGAAGCCTTTTAGTGATGGATTTATTACTCTTGGCGGCTTAAAGCTTTATTAGAGAATCAATTTTTCCCATCAAACTTTCACATGCAAAGATACCATGTAATAATACTAGCAACAGTCCCGTGCCTCCGGCACTATGGACGTTGGGATTTATTTTAAATTTTGGACGACTTATGATTTATTGAGTGAGCAAGAAATTCAAAATCATTTGTATTTTATTAGATAGATGGATGGTGGGATTTATCCCAAACTTTGGACGTCCTAGATGATTTATTGAGTGAGCGGAAAATTCAAAATCATTTGTATTTTATTAGATATAATTAGATATATAGAATTAGATAGATTGTATTTAATTAGATAGATGGATGGTGAGATTTATCCCAAACTTTGGACGGCCCAGATGATTTATTGAATGAGCGGGAAATTCAAAATCATTTGTATTTTATTAGATAGATAGATAGATTGTATTTAATTAGATAGATGGATGGTGAGATTTATCCCAAACTTTGGACGGCCCAGATGATTTATTGAATGAGCGGGAAATTCAAAATCATTTGTATTTTATTAGATAGATTAGAAATATTACACGAGTTTAGGTGTTTTAAGAAAGTAGTGCAAGTTATATAGAAAATGTCACTTTAAAATTTTTAATTTCAAAAAAAAAATCTAAAATAAAATATTATCTCATCCTAAAAAAAGAGAGAAGTGTACTGCTTCTTCTTGGTGGTTACTGGTTGAGAAGTTTCTTCCAGCAGGGCAAAATAAAATGCCAGAGTTTATGTACTTCTATATTAGTAAAGATTGGACCTCTTAACAAATACTGCAAATAAATAAAAAAGTATTTCAATTCTTGGCAAGTAAGACTACCACATCACTGGTACCAAGACTCAGCCGGACAGAGGAACCGAGGACTCGCTGCTTATCCAAAGTTTTCTTGACTATAAATAAAAGAGTATACTTATTTTTCTACTAACATGACAGGGTCATGGATATAGGTTAGCTATGATAAGGTACTCGGTTAGTTTCAATAAGCTGAATTATCATCTAGGAGCCGGAGCTGTGCAATGCTGTAGATCAGCAAAGGAAAATGACCGCCAGGCAGAGAAATTTCCTCCGTTACAATGAGATTGTCTAAATTGAGGATGGTGTGGTGACAATCTTGAAATCAAGCGTGGGCTTGAGTCCGAATTATCTTCCACTTCGTGGCTTCTTTGGCTGCTGCTCATAGCAACAGCCAATGCCAATGTGGATCGGCTTGTGTTGGTGGATCTCTTTGATACTCCACCATTGCTTTTGAGCTGAAAACTCCTTTTCTTGGCCGAGACGAGATTGAAAGCAAGCAAGTTTCTGCGTCTCCTAGAGTAGGCATTCCCTGGCTTTGCTATTTTGTTGATGGATGAAGAAGAGGAAGCGTCTGTTAAACTGCTGAAGGACTTTGATTTGCCATTGTAGAACCTTGACATTCCCCTTCTGCAACCATCCAAATTATACATTTAGAAATATTTTGGGAGAAAACCCAGAGAATTTAAATGGGAAAAGTTCCCCATTTTCACCCTTGTTTTATAAGTCTTCTTAATCAAATCCATAAAATTTTAAATCTAGTTTCCCTTCCATTCTCTCTCAACTTACTCTTCTCTTTTCTCAATTCAAAAGGTCCCGAGCACAGTTTAAGAAAAGTGGAAATATCAAGTATAGACCAGAGCAACAAATACTCAAATTCAGTCAATAAGTAGGACATCAATCTGTTAATTAAATTCATCTACTAAGAGGAAATGAACATAAAAGATTGGAGAATATCATCTGATTCATCCAAAACATAAAGAAAAATCACAATCAAAATAATTTCTTTTTAACAAATTATATCAAATAGAAGAACCATTTAACAAGGGAAAAGAACATATTTGAGCAAAACGAAGATCATCATATAAATTTGATAAAAATGTACCCAATAGATCTTTATTCAGACATTTTTTTAAGAATCAAAAGGGCCAAAAACACACACAGAGATCTAACAATACCTAAAACATAATCAAATTCTGTATACCAAATACTGAAAGAGAAGAACAATAAAAAAATAAAAAAATACCTCATTGGAAGAGCCTCCTCCAGAGCTTGTATGGAATCAAATGACCCATTTTCACATTTGTATGAACTCTGAACCTCTTCCTCCTCATTATCACCATCTTCATCATCACTGTTCTTCCCAATTGAAGAACAACTAGAAGAACCTAAAAAAACCCCATAATCTTCTCTCTCCTCTTTCATCCCCTTCTCTCCTCCACCCTCCCCAATCCTCCGATCTCCGCCACGAAATTGCTTTTCCTGTTCATCCGCCATTGACAAACACGAATACCCAGAACCATTTTCAACCCCATCACCATTATTCATCTCAGTAATCATCGACATTTTATCACAAAATCAACCGCCTAATTTCAAATCTGCACACACAAATAACCACACTACACACTATGAAAATACGGGATTTTTTTGATTTTTTCTAACAGAAAGGCTCATGATGATGATGAGGATCATATGAATCACATGAAAATGGAGCAATTTTGTTGAAATTGAAAATGGGATCTTTGAAGTCTGAAGCACAGAGCATACAGGGGATACATCTTTGTTTCTTGTTGCAAGTAATACAATATTTTATTATGAATATTTATAAGGTCGAATATTAGTTTATTTTCAATAAATACAAAAAAGAGGAGTTGCTTATAGAATTTTGTAGTAATAGTAATGGTGGATAATGGTAATCCTTATCCATCCTCAATCCTCATCCACTGGTTGAAATTAGTAGAAGAAAAAGCTGGCAAAAATTAATGTCAATATTTATCTATTTGTTTATTACCGTACTAGTGTAATTATTTATTTATTTTTATTCAACATTAAGACTATATTTTTTTTATAAAAATTATAATTGAGATACGATTATTAATCTCAAATATCTTATTTATTTTTAGATTTAGATTTATAACTATTAATTTAGACATTATAAAATAATTTAATAGTTTTAATATTATAATAATTATAATAACCAAATTATAATCTTAAAATTAATAGTCTCGAGATTATAATTTTTATAAAAAAATATAGCTTAATTCTTGGAACAATTTACGAGTCAATCGAAATTAAAATTTTAGATTTTAAAGATACACCCTCCACATTCACATGATGTATTTGAAAGATTTTCTGTTGAATATTAACCCTAAAATTTGAACCCAAAATGTCAAAATTAAGAGCAAATAATGATCCTTGGTATCCTTCTACTATTGGAAAAGCCAATAATGTTTCATGTACCTGGTCAATGTCTAACTTTATCCACAATACTTTTTATTATTTTCACAACAAAAGTGTCGCTATAGATGTATAGCGACGGTAAAAACCGTCTCTATTGGATCTATAGCAACACTTTTGGTATGAAAATAACAATTTCTGTTGTGAATTTAACAATTCCCTTTAGATAAGCACGGTACAAAAAAATAATGTGCATGTCATTCAATTTATATTAAATGTGGATAGTAATTAACCTAAAATTATAAGTGATAAAAAATATTATATGAGTCTTTTAAATACCGACATATATTTATCCTTATATATAACATAACAATACTTTTATTAACTAGTATTTTATAATCACCATATTGCCTACTCTTTATAAATTATAACATAACAAAATTCAATCACATGTCCCCAACTTATGTGATTTTAATTTTAATTATTTTTCTTTCACAAAACTCACAAACAATATAATTAAAAAACTATATTTATTTTTCTTTTGTTTTTATTTAAGTTTCTTTCTTTTCCATACAAAGTCTCAATCATAGCGCAGGAGTTGTTTTAGAAGAAAATAAGTACTACCATAGGTAAAATTTAGATCAATATATGTTATTTCCCCAAAAAGATGATTCAACGTACAAATTTTTTATACCCTTTTATGAGATATAGAACTTGCATGAAGTGAAGGCTAAATATGTCATTTAATATAATTTATTAGTATAAAAAATAAAAATATTTATTATTTTATTTAATCTTGTGGGTCTACTAAAGATAAATTTAAAATTTTTTTACTCTCTTTATATTATTTTTTAATGTGTATAAATTATATTTTGGTCATTATTTTAGGAAAGAAAGGAGTACTAATGTAACGGAAGGAGAGCAATAAATAAGCTGAATTTAACACTTTCTTTTTAATTCAGACTCCATCTCGATAAGCTCGAACTTAATAAAATTTAATTAAGGGGTTAATTTGGTTCAACTTTACTCATCTATCCCCATTTAAAATAATAATACTCCCTCCGTCCCAAATTAACTGCTCAATTTTGACTTTTTTAAGTCAAATTGACTATTTTTAGAATTAATAATTAAGCATATATAAATATATTTCTAAAATTATAAAAATTAGGATTAGTAATAAATTGTATATACTTTCTTTTGGTTATAATCTCTTCACCTATATTTTAGCAAAAATAGTAAAAAGATTAGTTTTAAAAATGGTCAATTTGATTTTAAAAAGTCAAAACTGAGCAGTTAATTTGGGACGGAGGGAGTAATAAATAATTTGTCTAGTTTATGAATCATATGGATTTATTAGGCGGACTTAAGTGTCATTTAGTTATAGTAACTTACTAGCATAAAAGCCAAATTTTGTTTAGTGGGTGATTCTCCATCTTAATTTTAGTGGGATATATATATATATATATATATATATATATATATATATATATATATATATATATATATATATATATATATATATATAGTTCGGATCTAGTCCGGGATTCCGGGCTCTATTAAAATTCGGACTTTTTTTTTGCTTTTTTTGAAACAACTAAAAAAAATAAAAATTATGGAACTAATTTTTTTACATAATACAATGTTTTTGACGTGATTTGGATGCCTATACCAAAACATTTCTGTACAATCTGGGCAGACTATACATACATTAGTTGGTGTAGGTATTAAAAATACACCCAAAACACTGTATTATAGAAAAATTTTAGTTTCATAATTTTTTTTAGTTGTTCTATAAAAAAAATAAAAAATTTGGGGTCCAGATTTTGATCAGGTCCAGGAGTCCGGACCTGATCAGTTTTCTATATATATATATATATATATATATATATGCATGGACTAATCTCATTTTTTGAGTAAAAGTTTAAAATAAAGTAATTCCAAGGACAAATAATTCAAAAGTTTACAATTTATTTTTTTCTTTTATTATTCAATTATTTTAAATTTATATATGTTTATGATTTATTTAATTAACAAACCTCTAAAGATGGTGATAACGAGTCTACTAATTTTTATTTTCAAATAAAAAGATTATTAGTTTTTTAGTTGTTGTTTTGAATTTTTTTCTATTTTATAATAATTTAATTCTAAGAATACATTTCATTCTGATACAAAAAATTAGATGTCGAGGAGGAAATTAGAGGCGAACTTTGAAAAAAATTATCTTTAATTTAAAATAAAACTGTGATAAGGTATGAGTTTAATTTTAATACAAAGAGTAAAAAATTTCATCTATGAATTTTAAGATAAATTTAAAAATGTATATATTTTTCATATTATCTTAATATAATAAGTAAACATTTTAATTATATGTGTTAATTTATAAAATAAAAATTAATTTAAAAAATATTTTAATAAAAATTCTTTACGTGGAACCAAGACATAAAATTTGATGCCCCGAGTAGGAGGGAATGATTATGTTTTGTTGGGGAGGCAGAACAAACAAATGACAAGGGCTTGGTTTTATGGCAGCTTTTTCCGTACAAATCGTGGGAGAAAGCAAGTCAAGGCCTTATCTCAATCCTTGTTGTGGGTCCTACTATATTTAACAATCTAGATAAGAAGATCATTATAAGGCCTCTGTCCAATCCCCTATGTCCCCCCGCAAGGTTTGGGGAGAGGACCGGTCATTAGTACGGTATTCATTTTGAACTATTAAATTTTTTAAAATTGATTTGATGATCATAATTTAACCTTTTATATCTCTGTCTTTTTTTTCATTTCAATTTATGTAAGACTCTAACTTATTATAAATAAAGTTAAATTTTTTCTAATTATATTTGTAAATAATAAGATATTAATTTGATATAATTCTTTGGTTATAGGTGAAATGTGTAAATTTTTGCAAAATATGCAAGTGCTTATAAAATAATCATTATTGTCGTAGAATATTCGTTTGGTCGTGGAATATTCTTGTTGTCGGGGAATATTCGTACCACGGCGCAGTCATTTGTGAGCTCCACGACAAGTTTGAGTTTTTATAAATAACGGCGTAGTTGTTACCGTTAACACTGTTGGAATACCCGGTGGTTAAAATACAGTAATACGCGTGGATGCACAATATTGATGAATTATTGATCCTTATGTAAGAATGCACTACTCAATAATTGTTACAGTAGTTACTGTTCAATATTTTATTTTATTGATTCAATAATTACAGCGTTGATATTTTATATTATTGTTGTTTCAATAATTGTCACTGTACAGTATTTCCCATTATCAGATCAATAATTCATATTATTTGAATAATATTATTAGATAGCATTATTGGCAATGTCTAGAAAGTTCTGTCAAGGAGAGGTTTGGTCACCTAATTGCGCGCCAATAAGGAGAAATTCTTATTGGAAAGCCCCCTCTTTCTTGGGAACGGCCTGGTTGTCATAAATGTGATTCTGTAATATTATTTGTGAATAATTAATTATTGATTCATATGATAATGAAATATTTATTTTATGTGGATATAAATGTTGGATATATTTATTGTGGTTAAAAATGAAGGAGTTAATATTGAGGTGTTTTATCAGTATTTTTGTCGGAATGAATGTATTAAAAATTAAACCAGTATTTTTGAGATATATTGTGTGAGTTATAATTTTTAATCCGACCGTTGGATCGTTATAATTTTTGGAAATGTTATACATATATAAGTTGAGTATATGTCCAAAAATTTTGAACCGTTAAAAATGAATGTATGATTTGTTATGAATTTTAAGAGGTGACTGATTCAGAAATTAGGTTTATAAATGATTTTGGTGGAAAATTCTAGAATTGAGTGGGCCCCACTTGTGGTTGGTGAAAAAATGTGCTGAATTTATTTCAAATGTGGTGGGTGGGAATAGTAGCAGGTAAAGCCATCAGGTTGCAGGTCAAGTCTGCTAACATTTTTCTATAAATAGAGGGCTAAGTTAGAATTAAAAATTACATCAGAAAAAAGTTTTCTCTCTTTCTCTCTCTAGATTATTGAGTGTATTTTGTGAGTATTTAGATACTTTTTGAGTTTCTATTCATCAGTGCAAGTTTTCTTCAGCCTTATACCGATATTTCGATCAGAAGTACTGATATTTTGAGGTAAGGGATGTTATTTTCTTCATATATGATATTATTTCTTCAATATCATTATGCCGAAGTATTGATCTGAATTTTTATCAAATTTGGAACTTTTTGTGTCGGGGTTACTATTCACGTATACGACACTATTCACGTATACGGCACTATTCACGAATACGACACTATTTACCGAAAAATAAAATTTTATTTTTTTTATCCAAGATGTCTATTATGGTTACTATCTTTGATTGTATCCATATTTTGATCTTTATTTTTAAATTCTGCTTCAAAATCGGTATTTATGAAGTATTATTGATCTTGGATAAACTGTTATACGAATCCCTACTATTTGTCCTTCCGTTTCACTGAATTCGTTTTCTTTAAAATATTTTTCATCATCCTCAGTCCTAAATGATGATATTACTAAATTCGGCCTGTAGTGCAAAGATAAATGATTAACTAATGAATATCTTTGGCCCGTCGTGAAAAGATGAACAGGTGTTAAGATGAACATGACCAACTGGTGAAACAAATGAATATCTTTGGCATGTAGTGCAAAGATGAATATTTGATTAAAGATGTATATTGATTGTTGTTACAGGAATAAAATATTGATGATGAACTTTTAAATCTTAGAAGATAGTAAAACTCATTCTCTACTTGACTCTTCTAATGGATTGCTGTTTCCGCTGCAGTTGTTGATCTAAAACTTGTTGGCTATTATATTTTATCAGATTTTTTCCTGTTGAAGACTAACGATAATTTGTTGTATATTATCTTAGTCATAATATTATTTATTGGGCTAGTTGAGCTCACCCTTTTTCTTTTTGTTCCATTTTCTCAGGAGGTAAGAACATAGCAGGAACTAGTCGGGGTACGGAGTGATGGTTCTAGAAAGATATTTTAGCAGTCCTCACTATTTCTGTAAAATAGTGTTTGAATAATTGTAACGATGACTTATTTGAGTGTGGATATTGTCTAGAAGACAATATTTGTATTTAAACTCACAGTATGTGTTGTCGTATTTTGCACGACAATTTTACTATTGAAGTTGTAGTTTGCTTTCTGTACCATGTATTTGGCGACTCAGAATGGGTGTTGTATACCTATTTTGGGAGCGTCACAATTTATGTGTCTAGGGGTGATATGATTGGTGCAAAGAAGATATTTGATGAAATTCTTGACAGAGGGTGGATTCCGGATGCAACGACATATACAATTTTGATGGATGGGTTTTGTAAGCAAGGCAGGTTAATTGATGCAATTAAGGTTATGGATGACATGGAAGATGGGTGGGTGATGTGTTTGTTTGGACCTTCAAGTTAGGATGACCAAACGAGATTCAATCTAAATTCTATCAAAACATTTGGGAAAAAGTTGGATGTAAATACGTTAAAAGGTTTATATTATTTTTTTGTAATTTGTATATTTCATTTAGTTGAGATATTTCTGATTTGGTGTTTTTGGTTTTGTTGCAGATTTGTGTTGAGAAGGTGATTCAAGAAAATAAATACTTGAAGCAAGAAGTGAAAGGTTTATATGATGAAAACTTTAGATTGAAAAGGGAGGTGAGACTAATGAAGCAGCTAAAGATTTTGAAGGAAAAAACAATTTTTCACTAGTTGTTTATAATATTTTTATGGGTTGTGTATTTTGTTTGGTTAAGATATTTCTGATTTAGTGTTTTTGTTGCAGGATGAGAGGTCGACAAACACAAATTTGGTGGAAGAAGTGAAAGCTTTAAATTAAATTGGGGAGTGAAGCTGAACTATTTCCTATTTTTATTTGTGAATTTGCGAATGTCATTTTCTAGAGTATTTGTGTAGTATGGAGTACTTTTGGAGAAATTAGGATACAATCTTGATTTAGTTAAGGAAGACCATACTCCAAAACACTATTGAGCAGCCATGCTATTGACATTCTTGTTTTAGCATGTTCACTTTATTTTATCTTATTATGTTGGTTCATGGCCTGATTTTTCTCGACTAGTTTTAGTTTATGGGTTATCATAATGCATATACGTAAAAGAAACTTACTCCCTTTGCTTAATAGGCATCTCAACTGACTTGGCTTGCATAAAAAAGTGCCTTGATTGTTGAGCGGTTGATACATGGAATTTTGGTACCAAAATGTTGTTTCAGATGGACAACAACATAGTCAATGGTTCAGTCAATGGTCTGAATTGCATCACCCTGAGTGAAGATAATGGCATGGTTCTGATTCTATGGCTTTCCTTCCCCAAGATTCAAAGGACCAGGCAACCTAATGCGATAGATTTCCATTTCTTCAGTTGCTGATCATACTTCACAAGAACAGAGTCATCTCTCCTCAAGTAAACCTTATCAACATAAGCGACTCGAAGGGCCTCATTGTTTAAACTTCTGGTCTGATCCTCTGGCATCAGATTAAATTGCAATGCACTTGCAAAGAACTGGAATCTAAGTCTTAGCTGCTGGAAATTCCTAATTTCACCCAAGTGTGAGAACAATCCAATTACTGCCCCATACAGAGAGGAAAAAATTGAATACCAGACTTCCAAATCCACTAAATAAATTAAAATGACAGGAGCCCACAATAAAACAACTGCCAGCCTATTAGTGTTAGTGAAAAACTCATGTCACTTGTAGTTTACATTTTTCATATTCAAAAGTGCCCTTATCGGGTGAACCAGGGGCTTGATTTGAAGGAAGTAACTAAATGAGAACTTTGAAATCAATACTAAGACCCAGAAAAATGTGTACTTGATGTTATCAACAAGTCCTTCCCTTAGTCCACAACCAAAAAAGATCCGTGTATGAAACCACCACGTGAAAATGTACAAAATTGGCCAATTTGATTCCTCAATAAAATTCCGAAGCTATGAAATGATAAAAAGAATTAGAGCCAGCAACTCTGGGGTGACAAACACTAGCCCAGCCTTAAGAAACATAATAATTTTCTCATTTGCCGCATATGAGCACCTTCCATTAGAATTCTTCTGGAGAAAAATCAACCCATAAAACACCCCAAACACAGTAGTCCAAGTCACAGCGACCATACTTTTCAACACCATCCTCACAAGAAGCCACCTATTCTCCCTAACCAAACTAAACTGAGTACCAGCATCAAGAACAGATTGAAAAACTCGAAGACCAGCCCATGTTATAAAAATAGTAAGCAACTCCACCTGCACATCGCGATTATCCAATGACTGCCATGGTAAATCCGTTTCTTGCCAAACAAGAATCATAGCAGCTTGAAAAACCAAAATTAATAAAACCCACAACCTATCAAAAATCCTAAACACATTCCAAAACGTCCTTTGCTCCACGAACCAAGATAATTTGCTGACGTGGTCACAGATTTGGAGCTTTTCGGGCCAGAGTTTTATTAGGGGAGTGATTGTGTAGGATTGAAGGAGTTGGCCTTTGGATTTTATGGCGGAGAGGTAGTGGTGTGAGGGGTGGGCGATGAAAAGGTCCGTGGCGGAGGCGGTGGCAGCGAAGGAGAGAGAACGAGCGGCGGTGGTGAGGTGGTGGTGGTGGAAATGAAATGGCGACAGGTGGAGGATAGTGGGGACTAGAATGAAAAAAAAGACTGAGATATAGAAGGTTAAATTGTGACCATCAGATCAATTTTAAAAAAATCTAATGGGCCAAAATGAACACCGTACTAATGACCGGTACATTAGGTACCAGTCCACCCCCAATCCCCCGGGTAATGGGTTAAGGGGCGTCCGGTGCTATTGACCGGTACTAACGTCCGGTTCCTTTGTTTTGTTTTGGTTTTTTTTTTGTTGGTTTTTTTAACGACGATTATAAGAATAAAAAATAAAAAATAATAGAGCAAGTTTTAACAAAAAACTGTAAAAAAAAGTATATTTTTTATTAAAAAAACACTGTAAACAGTTTACAGTATTTTTTCAATAAAAAATATTTACAGTGTTTTTTCAATAAAAAATATCCTTTCTTTTATAGTTTTTTGTTAAAACTTGCTCTATTATTTTTTATTTTTTATTCTTATAATTGTCGTTAAAAAAAACCAAAAAAAAAAACCAAAACAAAGGAACCGGACGTTAGTACCGGTCAATAAGCATCGGACGCCCCCCAATTGCCGGGCAATTGGGAAGGAAAGTGCGAGATTGACCCGAATTATAATTAAAATATATAATTACATAAAATTAGAAGAATAATTTGTTATTATATTATTATTTTTTTAAAAAAATTATCACTAATATTTTGAAAATAATTAACAATAAAAAATCGAGTACAGTGAATATAAATTATAATAATATATATCATTTCTAATTTCAAAGCATCTATATATTATTATTAGTCTTTAATTTGTGCGTGCATATTATGTATGTGTAGCAATTAAAAAAAATTGTTAGACAATTAATTTTTTTTAAGATAGTCTGTTTTTGCATTATTTTTAGTGATTATTTTATTTTAAAAAATTATATTAGAATGAGAAGGAATTAAGAGACAAAATAGAAAATTGGATGGAGGGGATAATTTTTGTTGTTGTTGTAATTTAGGAAAACATCTAAATTTTAAGCCGGGGTCTAGGTTCTAAGTTCAATTATCACCTTTTGATTGGTTGAGAAATATTTCATTTTTGTTTTTTCCAGTACTCCATTTAAATGATGAAAAATAAAAATAAAAATTAATTAATTAATTGTTTTTTATATATTTATTTGGTGTCATGAAAAATTATTTTTTTATCTTTCAAATTTACTCATTTACTATTAGAGTAATGCTACAGACACAAACTATTTTACAAATATTTTACATACTGCTGATGTGGCATACTCCACCTCAGTTTATTGATCAATAAATTATTTCAATATAGTCTTCGGCCCCACACAATATACTGAGGTGAAATATGTCATATCAATAATTTATAAAATATTTGTAGAATAATTTGTATCTCTAGTATTATTCTTACTATTATTCAATAAGAATTTACATTTTTTTAATTTTGAAAGGGAAGAAATATGTATTTTAATTTTCACAATCATGTATCCTCCCATGAGAGCGGGAGCATTTAATATGGAGCATGGATTGCGTGGGAAATGTGGAAAGGGGATGATGTCAAGTTATTAAGAATGTCCTTTCAGCCACGTGCAGTTGAGTCATCTATTATGTACGGCCGCATATTCTATCATACGGATGTGATTTAAAATTTTTATATGTATTTTTAATATTTGTATATAATTATTTTTCGTATGAAGGTGAAATTTACTGGATAATCATTTAAATATATCAAAAATAAATGTGAAAATATATATTAGTTCCTATTTATTTTCATATTTCAAAATATGATATTTTTATATAATTTTATTATAAGAATGTAAAATTTATTTATTATTTATATCAGGAGAATAATTTGGTAAAATATGTACCTCTCATTGCAATGTCCCAAACTAATCAAATTTAAATTTGATTAATAAAATATTTCAATTTTGAATATAACTTGAATTGTATTTTTTTAAAAAAGAATAAATTCAATTCTTTTAATTAAGAAGAAAGAGAGAGAAGAGAAATGAAAAATTCCCATACATGATGTATAGCTTGTTTGTCTAATGATTAATTTTTGGGTATTTGATTTGTGTGTTTAAACGTTGAGCTTTTGCATATTCAAATTATCATTGCATATTCCAACATAATATAGTATCTCAATATCAACATGAATACCAATTTAAATCGATTTAAATATACTCAAATATCTCTCCCCCTTTGTCATTATCAAAAGAAATAAATCATCAAGTTATATCTCTCCCCCTTTGTCATCAACAAAAATAATTCATATCAATGTAGTTGAAGTTAGTTATCTCACCCCATTTGTCAAATTAAAAAATAAGCATAAATAATGACAATAGAGTAAGGTTATAACAAAATCACACATAGCAAGTAAACAATATAATCATACCTTTGTAATTTGTTACTTATATATCAACCTTTTATCAAGATTGTCATGTATATTAAATATGGAGCATTTGACATAATGAATGATGTTATACCCTTGTAATACGAAATCCATAGAGTTTTTATAATAATATATATAACTAAAACTCTATTTAAAAAACAACATGAGGTACTTACAGATTCTCACTACAAGAAAAAGGCCTAACAGCGACCAACACTATCAGCGACCGCACTATCGGTCGCTGATATTAGTCACACCAGTACAAAGTACCTAATAGACAACGCTTAATAGACAACGTTTTTTATAAAAACGTTGTGGTTTTTTTTTACAACGTTTTTAAATAAAACGTTGTAAATATACATGTAAAAACTTTATCTATTTAAAATGACATTTTTTTTGTTTTTACTAGATAACATTTTTAGGGGAAAACGTTGTCTATCCATAAAAACACGGAGCATGAACTGAAGACTTAAAATTAAAAATACGCTTTTTTCTCTCCAAGGGCTCGTCAGTGCAGAGAGCTTCGGTTTCCTTCGAACTTGCAGATCGAGCTTCGGTTTCCTTCTTGTAGATCTACTCTCTCTCTCTCTCTTTCGCTCACAAAATCAAACCCTAGTTACTCCTCCTCTTTGAAGTTCCTTTCTCTGCTCTCTTTCGGTCCGTTTGTCAGTACAAGTTCGGTCCTTAGGTCCTTTGAAGTTCCGTTTGCAATTAGGGCTTTCAGCTTGTGAAGGTATGGGTTCTGCAACGACAAGTTCAGAAGCCGCCGTCGCCGCAGACACAGGTGAGGAAAAGCCGGAGAGGTCCCAGGTCTCGAAGCTCGCAGTATCGTGGCGTTACATTTTATTGGAGAACTGGTCGATGGGAATCACATATCTGGTATGAATTGGTTGTATATATTTTTCGATCGAGATTATATATCATAATGTTTGTATATACATGGGATTATGCTTATGATGGGATTTAGATTACATCTGTGCATACATCTAATAGATGTTGAATGGAATGCCCAAGTATATGATTGAATTTTAGATTAGGGTTTAATTTTGTAAATTTTGCTCAGATGATGTTCATTGATTTTGCTCAGATGATGTTCATTGATACTAACATCTGTTTTGGTAGGTTTGCTATTGCTGTTTATTTTTGTCATTCCGTTTGTATTCAGCTTTGTATTACTTTGCACATTATGGTAACTTGATTCTAAATTATTCTGCTCCATTTATTTGTCTATGACCTGAATCATTACGGAGCATATGCAACATCTGAGCATATGCAACATCTGAGCAGGTACTATTATTTGTCTTTTTTTGGTCTGCCTTTTCCTACTGTTTCACTTCATTTTTCTTCATGTAACCTGTTCTGTGGTGCTCTATGTTTTTGTGCTTGCGCTGCAGGTACCGTCGTTGACCTCCTGGCTGGTTGCATTTCATTGAGGGCCTTGTTTTTTCCTCTTTCTTTCTTTTCTCGAGGATTCCCATTTTCTACTCTCCTTTGACCTTTCTACTCTCATTTCAAGGTACTATTCAATTTTGTGAAGCTGCTATCATGTATGTCTTTAGGCCTGTATGTCTTTATAGATGAGATGCATTGCATTGAATAGTTATCTTTATGCCTGTTACTAATTTTTAATTTCTATTAAGAGATTAGAGATGATTGTCCTTTTTGTTTAGTATTTTCTTATCTCATGACTATTTAGTCGTTGGGTTGTCAACTTGAACCAAATTTATATGATGTTATCTTAAAGATATATAATCTTGAAGAAATATTGTTATACTATTTGTTATAATATTTTTCGTGAGTGTTTCTTATCTTGCTTTGCAACTAGTGTTGTGATTTCAGCTTTCACACTATTATTTTGAGATGAATGTGTATTTTTTCATATTGCAACTGTTTGATAGAGCTTCTAAATCTGTAATGTTTTAGGGTCAGGTCAATTTACGAAAATCCAGAGCACAAGTTTTGTCTTATGGAAATAGATGACTATGGGTCTAATAATGGCCTTCCACCTGTTATTCAAAAGAGAATCTTTTTTGGCCTAGAAGTTGGAGCTGCTAACAGGAAGCTTTTACCAACCTATCAATTAAAAAGTCATACTTATCTTGGGCCAACCGCCATGGATGCAGAAGTGAATTTCCTGATGGCCAACCAAGCACAAGCCATGCTTGGGAAACTTGTATACGATCCTTTTGTTGGCACTGGGAGAATTCTGATTGCTGCAGCTCATTTTGGAGCAATGACAATGGTATGTTGTTTGATCTTTGTTGACTATTAGCCAGTAAGCAGATACTACCTGTTTAATGCTTCTGCTGGAGAATTTATGTTTTCATGATTGTATGATGATAATTTCTTTAGTTTCCACTAGAAGAAGCTATAAAAAATTATACTGTGTTAAAGACATACATCATGTTGGACAATTATAAAAATTATACTGTATAAAAATTATATTGTGTTAAAGACATACATCATTATAATTTTATACTGTGTTAACTATAAAGGAATATGGTTGACTTGCTCATAAACTATTCAGTACCAACTGATACCAGTAAGACATACATCTTCCCCTCCCCCCCCCCCCAAAAAAAAAAATCTTGTTGGAACAGGAGGTATTACATCTTGTTGGAATTTTTTGTAAATGGAATTCTTTCAATATATCTGCTTTTGACACATTTTTGCATACCCTCTTTTCCTTATTTCCATGACCAAACTCTCTGCCCTAGTGGGTGAGATCTGCATTGAAGCTGTCACACAGCTTGACTGAGAGCCAAGGCTCATTGACAAGCTCAAAGACTGTATGTATGAAGCTGTCACACAGCTTGGTCCCACTGACTGGAATGAAGCTCTTGATATAATTGTGTATTTAACTATTAATACAGGTATGTACCATTGTTTGATATAATGTGATGCATATAGAAGTTTTTCTGATGAAACATATATATGTAAAAACTGCATAGCTTAGTTGTCCAAGTTTATGAGGAGGCCAGTTTGTAGTTCAAGCATTCATGCAGTATATAGTTAAAGCATTCATGCTTGTATGTTTGGCCTGGACAATTTTTTAAAACAATTCTTGTGTTTTAGCATATGCTTTCATACTATATTCTACACAGTGAAGACTAAAAAATATCTACGTTTGTAGGTGACAACATTAGGGATGGAAGTGGTGCTACGCCACTGCACTTGGCAGCCCAACAAAGTTCTCCAGAATGCGTTAAAATTCTTCTAGGCAGCGGGGCTCTTGTTTCTGCTTATACTTGCGGATATGGGTAGGCACTTCTTGATGGTGATTCATTGCTATTCTATTTCAGGTGTCTGGCTGTTTCTCCAAACTTTGAGATTGCGAAAAATAATATGGCCTTTGTTTTTGGCTCTTTACAGAATGATATTATTGCCTTTGTTTTTGGCTCTTTACAGAATCATGGTCTGCCTTTAGATTAATGTGAATTAAATGCAACTATTCTAAGAATGGATGGTGCAGTCACATTTTTGTAATGTGAATGATTTTAAATGATGTATATAATATTTTTTATGTTTTATTTTATATTGTACTTGTGTTTATTGAATAAATGTGCATTATTAATTAATTTTTTATGTTTTATTTTTTTTTGAATGGTTGATATATTTTGGCTATATATCATGGCATTAGCATATTGCAGGTGCATTGGTAATATAGGTGAATCACAACCTTTTTTTTCTTTTTTTTTAATCTGCAACGTTTTTAAAACGTTGTGTAAATGTGTCTAAACGTTGTCTGATATACTAAACAACAACGTTTTTAACCAAAAAACGTTGTGGAATCATACTTTCTACAACGTTTTTAAGCATCTGCTAATTTTTTGAAAATAAATACACAACGTTTTTTTCTAAAAAACGTTGTGTATTGTGCTTAACAACAACGTTTTTAAAACGTTGTGTAAGGGAGTCAAATAGACAACACCCTTAACCACGACGTTTTTCCGACAGAAACCACAACGTTTAAAAAACGTTGTCTATTTACTGTTTTGTAGTAGTGTCACAGCGACCAACATCTGCGACCGTATGTAATCTAGTCGCTATATTTTTAACAGCGACCGCATACGGTCGCTGAGCAGTCTCTAGTATAAATTTGCCTCCCAAAATTTGGCTGAAAATGTTGGCGCTAAGGTTTTGTATGACCACTTAATAACTGCGACCGCAAGCGGTCGCTGATAAGTTCATGTCATTAAAAATCAGCGACCGCAGCCGGTCGCGGATAGCGGTCGCTGATTAAACTTTATGTTAACAGATTCAGTCACTCGCTTGACACATCAGACGCGAAAAAAAAGAAGAGGGAGCTCAGACGACAGAGAAAGGGGGGAGAAGAAAAGAAGGGGAAGAGACGCCGGTCACCGCCACCGGTCCACCGGTCCACCGCCATGGGAGGTACTCAGTATATTCTTATAGGAGAGTACATAACAGTTATATTTTTCAATTTCCTTAGAAGATTCCACTTTTTTTTCAATTTGTTTTGGAAATATTTACTGCCCTTGTTTTTTCATACAGTAGATGTATATATAATTGTTACCCTGAAGCATTCTCTACGTTTAATTTTGATGTTGTGTTATATAATAATTATACCCAGTAATGCAATGGTCTTATACTTGCTAATAATCTTATGATAAGCCCTTGAGGAAAAAACTGATTTCAACAAATTTGAAATTGAAAAATAGGGCTGGTGGAAGAAATTAGGGGATTTTCCAATTGTGTTTTGGATAATTGTGAAGATGATTTTTTTGTTTTTGGGTAAATTTGTTCGGCAACAACTTAGGAAGCATATGAATTGATATTTATATTGAAAGACACTATAAGAAACAATAAGGGTTTCTTTTGCGTACATGTGGACTGTTTATGAAATTATAATCAAATATATGCCTATATAAGAACTATTATAGCAAATTTTTGAAACTGAAGTTTTGAGATAGTATGGAGTCCCTATATTGTCTACACATATCATTTAAAAGGTGTTCCTTAACTTAGTTGTGGTCTATGTTGTGTATTGACCAAATTTCATGTTTAAAAGCCATGAAAAGTAAACTTTAAGTGGCAACTAAGACCTAACTATAGAATTCCCATACCTGGACCATGTGTGCAAGTTTCAATAGTCATAATATGACATAAGTAAGCTACACAAGCTAAAGAAACCAAGCCTAAACTGTTTTGAGCATTAAACTTGTGAAGAATCACATTTTAAGCCCAAAAGTGGACTGTTTTGGGTGACCTTTAGTGCCTGATCTTATAAGACTATAATGAACTCATATAAAATTGCTAAATCATGCTTGTGATGATTCCTAATCATTGCAATGACCAGAGCTAGTAAGAATATCAAGTGAGGATCTATTATCGAGCCTAAAGTGAGCTTTAATAGGTTAAAATTGGATAGATGACCAAGTAAAGTGAGATGATGATAAAAGTAACCTTAGGAAACTAAAATACACATGCTTAGACTATACAATTAGCCAAAACTGGAGAAATGGAAAAGTGTCAAAAATAATTTTTTGTGAAAAAATGAGAAAACAAGCCAGTTTGAGCCCAGTTTTGAGAAGCTTAAATGAAATGAAAAAGAAATCTAAACTTTGATTAAATTACCTTGATGTATGGATATAAAAATAAAAGGAATTTCGATAGAGCTGAGGCAAGTTATATTCAGAAAAGGCATGATACCACAGTATAACTGAACAAACTGCACGAGCATAGCCCCTGGTGGTGCACTCAGTCCATATGGGCTGAGATGTGTGCCCAATGGAGAGCTGAGAGCTGGGTGAAAAGACGAAAGACTGCCTCCACCAACAGATCCTCGGGTGTACCCGATGGCAAAAATGCTAAAGGGACGTACAAGGGCAGCATTATTTCATAGTTGCAGCATATCATTGCCAGGGTACGTATTTAAAATTTTTAATATGTTTACAAACATGAATTCTAGAAAATATATCACATTTTTACTTAGTTATATTGTGCTATTTTTTGTATAGAAGTCTCAGTCTCAAGGTACACCTATCCATTGGCTGGATGTGTACGTGGCGACCCGTGATGGTCTGCCTGATGCTATCCAGATAGCGGTAATAAGTTTTAACAACATGATCTTGTTTATCAATGCTTACAGAATTTATTTTTAACTATTTAATTGTTTACATGATGACATGATACTTATAAGCGTTTATTGAATGAGCGCTATCCTGAAGGCACTCCACGTCCGACTATTGATCAAGAGCTGTGGGAGAGGGCGTCTGTTGTGAAGAAGATCTACATTAAAGGTTAAGGACAACGACGACGCCCATCCTTCAGTGGCTCAGGTAGCTTTGCTACCCAGTCTTCACAGTCATCGAGTCATCCAGCTGTTTATACTCCGGCAGACTGTGTGAGAGCTATATGTCGAGATCAAAATCTTTTGAAGATACTGGGCGGGCATCTGGGGGCTCTTAAACCTGAGGAGTTAGCTGAAGCAGTAGCAACAGCAGCAGCAGGACAACATGGGGATGGCTGTGACGCCCCCAAAATTAGGAATACATCGCCTATTCTGAGTCGCCAGATACATGGTACAAAATTCAAATATAATTTCATTTATACAACTGTTGAACTGTCGTATAGAATACGACCATAGTTAACTGAGTGTTTTAATACAAATGTATGTAACTCTCATGGTGCCTCGACCACAACCTTACAATGGTACTTTACATAAAATTATAGTCAAAAACTGTTTTAGAAATTAAAATCTTTGGGAAGTGCTCAAGGAAACCTTCGTACATGGGAGGCCATGTGTCTAGGTTATAATAGATATCATATGTCCACAGAATTATCCTTGGTTGACCAAATAGACCCCAAAGAAAAATGAGAAGATTATTATCATCTTCTTTCCAATGGTGAGTCTTCTCTTGACATATAACTATCTCCACTATCTCAAAGTGAATATTATATTTCAAATAAACTCCAAGATCATATAGGTAGTGCCCGTAGATATACTCAACAAGTGGATGCGCACAAACCTATCTTATGATAACACGAGGTTGTATGTCATTAGACATGATATCTATTATCTTCTACGCATTAAAAGTGTATAATAAATATTTTATCACTGAGACTCAGCTTAATAAATAATCCACATCATCGAATCACCCCTGCACTACGGCCAAGGATATTCGTTAATATCACATCCATGAATTTATATTTCATCACTGAGACTCAGCTCGATAATCAATCCATATCACTGAATTATCCATGCACTACGGCTAAGGATATTCGTTAATATCACGACCACGAATTATCCATGCACTACGGGCAAAAGAAAATCGTGTTTTCATCAACGGTCATGATCATGCCATAAAATAATTCATCTTTGCACCCTTAGCCGAAGAGAATCCATAGCCATAATCATACCAAAAACTGTCCATCAATGCACTACGGGCCAATGAGGACTTTTTCCACATCATTTGTGTGACGACCCCAAAATAGGTCCATTCCATCCAACCCATTCTGAGTCACCAAATACATGGTACAAAAACAAATACAACTTCAGTAAAATAATTGTCGAGCAAAATACGACAACACATATACTGTGAGTTTGAATACAACTATTATCTAATAGACAGTATAAAAATTCAAAAGGGGTCCTCATTACAATTATTGATACGCTATTTCACAGAATAGTGATGACTACTAATGCAACCATCTGGACCGTCAATCTATTCCCCGACTAGTCCCAGCTATATTCTCATTTCCTGAAGAGAACAGTGAAAGAAAGGGTGAGCTCAACTAGCCCATTAAGAAAATATTATGACTAAGATAATATACAACAAATTATCATTAGTCTTTAACAGGAAAAAATCTGATAAAATATAATAAACAACAAGTTTTAGATCAACAACTGCAACAGAATAAACAATCCATTAGAAGAGTCAAGTATAGATAGAATTCTATTATCTTCTAAGATTTAAAAGTTCATCATCAATATTTTATCCTTGTAACATCAATCAATATACATCTTGAATCAAATATTCATCTTTGCACTACAGGCCAAAGATATTCATTTGTATCACCAGTTGGTCATGTTCATCTCAACACCTGTTCATCTTTGCACTACGGGCCAAAGATATTCATTATGTAATCATTCATCTTTGCACTACAGGCCAAAGATATTCATCAGTTAATCATTTATCTTTGCACTACAGGCCAAAGATATTCATCAGTTAATCATTCATTTAGGACTGAGGATGATGAAAAACATCTTAAAGAAAATGAATCTAGTGAGATAAAAGATCAAATATTAAGGATTCGTATTACAGTTTATATATCCAAGTTCAAAAATACTTCATAATAACCAATTATGAAACAGAATTCAAAATAAAGATCAAAACATGGATACAATCAAAGATAGTAACCATAATAGATAACTTAGACAAAAAGAAGAAAAATTCATTTTTCGGTGAATAGTGCCGTTGTAAGACCCCAACTTATTATAAATAAAATTGAATTTCCTCTAATTATATTTGTGAATAATAAGGTATTAATTTGATATAATTCTCTGGTTATGGGTGAAATTTGCAAATTTTGCAAAATATGCAAGTGGTTATAAAATAATCATTGTTGTCGGGGAATATTCATTTGGTCGTGGAATATTCTTGTTGTCGGGGAACATTCGTATGACGGCGTAAGCATTTGTGGTCCCCATAACAGAATAACTGTCAGATGAAGAAAATGACAAGTTTGACTTTTTATAAATAACGGCGTAGTTGTTACAGTTAACACTGTTGGAATACCCAGTGGTTAAAATATAGTAATACGCGTGGATGAACAGTATTGATGAATTATTGACCCTTACGTAAGAAGGCACTACTAAATAATTGTTACAATAGTTACTGTTCAATATTTTATTTTATTGATTCAATAATTGTTGCGTTGATATTTTATATTATTGTTGTTTCAATAATTGTCAGTGCACAGTATTTCCCATTATCAGATCAATAATTCATATTATTTGAATAATATTATTAGATAGGATTATTGACAATATCTAGAAAGTTCTGTCAAGGAGAGGTTTGGTCACCTAATTACGTGCCAATAAGGAGAAATTCTTATTAGAAAGCCCCATCTTTCTTGGGAACGGTCTGGTTGTCATACATGTGTTTCTGTAATATTATTTGTGAATAATTAATTATTGATTCATATGATAATGAAATATTTATTTTATGTGGATATAAATGTTGGATATATTTATTGTGGTTAAAAATGAAGGAGCTAATGTTGAGGTGTTTTATCAGTATTTTTGTCGGAATGAAGGTATTAAAAATTAAACCAGTGTTTTTGAGATATATTGTGTGAGTTATAATTTTTAATCCGACCGTTGGATCGTTGTAATTTTTGGATATGTTATACATATATAAGTTGAGTATATG
>JAINUV010000185.1:115216-169793 GCA_020205505.1 Panax japonicus
TTGCCTATTATATTTTATCAGAGTCTTTCTTGTTGAAGATTAACGATAATTTGTTGTATATTATCTTAGTCATAACATTCTTTACTGGGCTAGTTGAGCTCACCCTTTTCCTTTTTGTTCCATTTTTCTCAGGAGGTGAGAACATAGCAGGAACTAGTCGGGGTACGGAGTGATGGTTCTAGAAAGATGTTTTAGCAGTCCTCACTATTTCTGTAAAATAGTGTTTGAATAATTGTAAGGAGGACTTATTTGAGTGTGGATATTGTCTAGAAGACAATATTTGTATTTAAACTCAGAGTATGTGTTGTCGTATTTTGCACGACAATTGTATTATTGAAGTTGTAGTTTGCTTTCTGTACCATGTATTTGGTGACTCAGAATGGGTGTTGTATACCTATTTTGGGGGCGTCACAGTCGTATTTGTGAATAGAGCCGTATACGTGAATAGTAACTCCGACACAAAAAGATAGAAATTCCATAAGAAAAATTATCATGCTTCGTGAATAGTACTCGTGAATAGTAACTCATTAATAGTAACTCATGAATAATAACTCATGAATAGTAACCCCGACATGAAAAGTTCCAAATTTGATAAAAAGTTCCAACCAATATTTCGGCATAATGATATTGAAGAAATAATATCACTTACGAATAAAATAACAACCCTTACCTCAAAAAGATAATACTTCTTGCTAGAATACTGGATATAGTGCTGAAAGAACTTGCACCGTATAACAACACTTAAAGTATCAAAATACTCACAAGAATACGCTCGATAATATAGAGAGGGAAAGAGAGAAACATATGAATTCTGGTGTGATTTTCAATTCTAACTAAGCACCCTATTTATAGGAAAATGTTTAGAACGCCATAGAAGACTAACTTGTTATCTGATGACTTTACCTGTTACTATTTCCACCCACCACATTTGAAATTCAATTGAACACATTTCTCACCAACCAATTATAGAATTTTCCAAAATGTTTTATCATTTAAACAATAATCAGAAACTTTAATAATTCATAGAAAATAGCCTGTTTATTAGAAAAATACGAATTTTATGTCCATTCCACACGAAATCGAATTTTCTATAACTATGTAGCTTTGAGTTTTTCCAAATTCCAAACAAAAAAATACTCGAAATCCACAAACGAATGATTTTGAAATACTTCCAATCCGACAAAATACTGATAAAACATCTCAGTATTAATTCCTTCATTAATAACCACATAAATAAATCCATCATTTATATCCACATAAAATAAATATTTCCTTATCATATAAATCAATAATTAATTATTCACAAATAATATTACAAAATCACAATTATGACAACCAGGCTGTTCCCAGGAAAGAGGGGGCTTTCCGATAAGGATTTCTCCTTACTGGCGCACAATTAGGTGACCAAACCTCTCTTTGAAAGAACTTTCTAGACATTGCCAATAATGCTATCTAATAATATTTTTCAAATAATATGAATTATTGATCTGATAATGGAGATACTGTGCAGTGACAATTATTGAACATCAATAATATAAAATGTCAACGCAGCAATTATTGAATCAATAAAATAAAATATTGAACAGTAACTACTGTGACAATTATTGAGTAGTGCCTTCTTATATAAGGATCAATAATTCAATACTGCTGTGCAATACCGTGTGCTACTGTGCAACCACGCGTATTACTGTATTTTAACCACCCGGTATTCCAACAGTCTTAACGGTAACAACTACGCCGTTATTCAATTTTGTCATTTTGTTCATCCGACCGTTATCCGTTATGGGGCCCACAAATGGCTGCGCCATCGTACGAATACTCTCCGACAGAAAAAATATTCCACGACCAAACGAATATTCCCCGGCAATTGAATATTTTATAACCACTTGCTTATTTTGCAAAATTTTCACATTTCACCCATAACCAAAGTTTTATATCAAATTAATACCTTATTATTCATAATAATAAATAGAGGACATTCGATTTCACCAATTTTGGAGTTAACCACAAGGAGTTATAAGGGTTTATTTTTAAAATAATTTTTTCCCATAAAATCCATAAATCTTAATCTATACATCCAAAAATCGCCATTTTTGGACATAATCTAGAAAACTCATCAAATTATCATTTCAAAATTTTCCAGAATTTTTAAGAGTCATAAAAATTAAGAATCTGCCCCTTGCAAAAACCCCTTTTTAATGAAAATACTATTCGTATGAATACGAATGATGATTTATCATGCATGCGGTAATTTACGTAGACATGTTATTTCAACAGAATAATAAAGAATGGAACCAGGTCATGCGTAAATGCACAAACAGGATATTCTAACAGAATAATAAATAATGGAATAACAGAAGAATTCACCAGACATGCGATAGACCGCACAGACAGGTTATTTCAACAAAATAATAAATAATGGAACCAGGTCATGCGTAAACGCACCGACAGGATATTCTAACAGAATAATAAATAATGAAACCAGGACATGCGTAAACGCACAGACAGGATGTTCAAACAGAATAATAAATAATAGAACCAGGTCATGCGTAAACGCACAGACAGGATGTTCCAACAGGATAATAAATAATGGAATAACAGAAGAATTTCACCAAGTATAGGGTATCCCGCGTATACAGGTTATTCCAATAGAATAATAAAGAATGGAATAACAAAAGAATTTCAGCAATAAGAAAGAAGGAATACCCCTAACTTGTACAACAAATAATATCCCTTACTATAATAATAATAATATCCTTTACGAGTACGACAATTATATCCCCTACCTTAAAAAGAAAAGTATTCCGACTGGTAGGGCGAGAATATACTTGAAGAAAACTTATACTACGCTCAAAGCTTCTTAAAACTATAAAGAAATACGCTCAAGATTATACAAGAAGAACTCTCTCTATAGTTTCTCTCTCTCTAGAGTTTCAGTGAATTCGTAAGAAATAATGAAGGAATGAGCTTCTATTTATAGAAGAATGGACTGCATAGTAACTAATTCAAGAACGGTCCAGATTGATTTACTTTAAACGGACGGTCCAGATTGGTTTATAATAAAATATAATATATTCTATTTATAATCTAGTAAACGAATAACTTTATAAAAGTTTTCTGCTTTATATAAAAAGAATTTACTATGCAAATACTATGCAGACACTATGCAAATACTATGCATAATAAAATATAATATATTCTAAATGTTGTATAATAAAATAGATAATTTTATAAAAGCGTTCTGTTTTATATAAAAAGATTTTACTATTAGCCTAATAAAACGAATAACTTTATAAAAGTATTCTGTTTTATATAAAAAAACTTTTCTGTTTTATTACATTAATAATACTAATAAAACAAAACTGAGTGACTTCTCACGTAAGCATCAATAATCAATACCGCGTGCTACTATGCAACCACGCGTATTACTGTACTTTTAACATCGAATGTTTCAACAGTTAATGGTAAAACTTCCTCTGTTATTTTAATAAAAATATTTTTGTCATTTTCTCAATCCGACAATAATTCCGTTGTAGGGTCCACCAATGATTGTACCATCGTACAGATATTCCCCGATAAAAATAATATTCCCCGACTAATCGAATATTTCCCGACACAACGAATATTTTATATCAACTTGCTTATTTTGCAAAAAAAAAAATTGAATACTTTTATTTCATAAAATTTGGGGTCTCACAATGGCGAAGAGGTATAAAATCAATTTGTTGTATATATTATCGTAATATATATCAGTATCAACATAGTTACTATATTTGTAACTTATTTTATTATTTTGTTAATTATAGGATGATCAAGGAGGCGATGATGCTTGATGTACCTTTTTTAGATTAGTTTTGTAGTTATAGTATAATCTTGTACTTATATATTCATTCTTTGGATGTCTGTATGTTACTAAAACATTAGATTTGTGGTTATTTATTCAATTCATAGCGGTTTTTAAACATTAGATTTGTGGTTGTTTATATACTAGCTAGTTTGGTGGACGATGGATGTTTATATTATTGTGTATGTGTGTAGGGATATAGCAGGTACAAAATAGATACATTTTTTGGGAATTATGCAAAACAACAAAAAGCTATTTTTTCAGTTTTTTGAATCAGTGACAGCATGCGGTCGCTGACGTCTTTTAGCGACTGCCAAGCATTTGAGGACATCAACGACTGACTTCAGTCGCTGCTGGCAGTCGCAGACACGTGGACCCACGTCAGCCTTTGGCCCTGAGCCATGCTGACTCAGCTTAGCGATCGAAATGACGAATTCGGTCACTATTAGCGGTCGCAGATATATCTGTCGCTAATAGTGGTCGCTGATGTGCATCCCAGCGACCAGATTTTATGCGACGACTATCAGCGACTACACTCGATCGCTAATAGCTATCTGCAACCAAATACGATCGCTGATACGCGGTCGCTGATAGACCCTTTTCTTATAGTGTCCACCAAATAATTTATAAGTAACTTACTCTCTTAAAGTAAAGAATCATCCATCTCCTTTTTTATCTTGAGACACCTACAAACAAATAGTCTCTATCTTTTTGGTACCCAAATTTTCTTGGGTCCTTTTGGGTTAGTAACATATAAATCACTTTTCTTTACCCAAATTTGTTTTATTTTAATTTTATTACAATTGGAATCAAAATGACCTTTAAAACCACATTTTTTACAAGTAACAAATGGTGAACAATAAAGTGGCCGTTTATGCCTTGACTTACTATTAATCATTCTAATATTATTATTAGTCCTATTTTCCATATTTTTAATAGGATTATACTCAATCCCTTGTTTATCAAGTCTGGAACTTTGTGCCCCTAACATAACATTTAGGTTCTCTTCTCCTTGCACAAATTTAGCAAGATCATTTTTTAAAGATACTATTTTTGCATTTATTACATTATCATCATGTTGCATATTCATAATTTTTCCATCATTAAAAGCATCTATGCATACATCTCTCATTTTCAATTTTTCTTTTAAAATTTGATTTTTATTTTTAAGATATTCATTTTCTTTTCTTTCTTCAATAAGTGACTCAACTTCATTCATTAGCTCATTTATGTAGTTCTTAAAATAAGAAGTTTTCTTTTTAACCTTTTGATTTTCATTATGTAAAACAAGATAATCAGAAATAGTAATTTCTCCAAGTTTAGGACTTACCTCGGATGTTTCCTCATTGTGTATTCCATTGAAGCACAGTTGAGCATTTTATTCTTCTTGATCTTTGTGATCGGATTCATCATCACTCCATGTCATTAAAGCCTTCCCATTTGCTTTGTTCTTTCTTTTTAGTTGGAAGCAATCTCTTTTGAAGTGTCCAGGCCTTCCATATTCGAAACAGGTTTCCTCTTGTGGCTTTTGCTTGAAATCTTTCCTGTTGTTGAAAACTTTTGTTGGTAATTTTGATCTATTCTTCTTTCGGATCAACCCCCTCAATTTTCTAGTCATTGAAGCTATTTCTTCATTCGAATATTCATCATTGCCTTCTATGTAGCTTTCAGATTGTAAAGCCAAGGTCTTCTTCTTAGGAGCCTCATCTTCTTCATCATACAATTTTAGTTGGTTTTCAAACTCTTCAAGTTCTCCAAATAAGGTAAGAGTTTCCATTGTGCTGATTGTGACTGAGTCTTGAAGTGTAGTAACCTTTGGTATGAATCGTTTTGGCATGACTCTATGAAGCATTCGGTTGATTTCCTTTTGATCAACCTTTCGTCCGAACATGCTTAGAGAATTCATTAGAGTAAGGAACCTTGTTTGTGCATCTCTAATTGATTCATTTTTCTCTAATTTGAATAGTTCGTATTCATGCATTAGCATGCTCAGCTTGACCTCCTTCACTTTAGTAGTATATTCATGCCTCATGATGACTGTGTCCCAAATTTCCTTAGCCGTAGTACAAGAAGAGACTTTATCTATCTCTGACTGAACCATGCCACTTAAAAGTATATTCATGGCCTTAGAATTATAAGATGCCATATACGATTCATTTGAGCCCATTTCCATGAGATTCTTTGGCTTGCCATCATCATGTCGCGGAATGACTGGTCCATTTTTGTGACAACCCCAAAACAGGTCCAATCCACCCAACCTATTTTGAGTCACCAAATACATGATACCGAAAACAACTACAACTTTATTACAACAATTGTCGTGCAAAATACAACAACACATATGCTTTGAGTTTTGATACAAATATATACCAACTGTGACTCACATCCCAACCTTGGATAGCATGTCACAATGGCACCTATAGTCAAAAACTATTTTAGAAATTAAAATCTTTGGGAAGTGCTCAAGGAAACCTTCGTACATGGGAGGGCATGCATCTAGGTTATAATAGATATCATATGGCCACAGAATTATCCTTTGTTGACCCAATAAACCCCAAAGAAAAATGAGAAGATTACTATCATCTTTTTTCCAATGGTGAGTCTTCTCTTGACATATAAATATCTCCGTTGTCTCCAAGTGAAAATCATATTTCACATAAACCCCAAGATCATATAGGTAGTGCCCATAGATAAACTCAGCAAGTGGATGCGCACAACCCTGTCTTATGATAACACGAGGTTGTATGTCATTAGACATCTTGTATGATAGTGGTAAAACACCCTTCCAAAGTTGGGTTCGCCTCACCCTATTTGATTCACCAAATATAACTACTAAATGATGTATACAACACCTTTCTATACTGCTTAGGGAGAACCTCCACAGCTAGAGACCACCGTTCTATTTCCCCGTTACCCTCACTCGACCCAGCTACACTCTTATTACCGGAAAAGGAATTGTGAAGCAAAATGGTGAGCACAACTAGCCCAGTAAAGAATATAATGACTAAAGATAATTAAATTATCAATACCCTTCATCAGTAATAAATCAGAGATTTAGAACATATGGTAGATGATAAAACTTTTCAACCATAGTTGCAGCGGAACGAGCAATCCATTAGAAGAGTCAAAAAGACTATAAAGATAATCTTCTCCATGTTAAAAATCCACCAACAATGTTTTATCCCTGTAACATCAATCAATAATTCTGGTCCACAATCTTATGAATAACACATAATCATAATTGTAGTTCTAAATTCCTCTTCTCATCCAGGACGAAGATAATTTACATCACTTGTCTTTACCTGAAACATCAAAGATTATGGTTATACCAAATCACATTTCCTGTTCATAATCATACTAATAACTTCATCTTTGCACTACGGCCGAAGATATTCGTCAACAGTTCATCTTTGCACTACTGGCCAAAAATATTCAATAACATGTCATCTTTGCACTACGGGCCAAAGATATTCATCAACAATTCATCTTTGCACTGCAGGCCAAATATATTAATATCTCAAAGAAATATATAATCATTTCAGAATTTATATAAACCATAATTATAACCATGTTGATCAATTCACCTTTCTACTTAAGTTAAAGATATTCAATTATAAATTCAATGGTCATGACCATACCAGTCAACAATTCAACTTTGCACTACTGGCCAAAGAGAACCCATAGTCACGATCATACTAATAATCTATCCATCTTTACACTCAAGTCAAAAAGAAATTTCATCACCAAGATTATAAAAATGCTAGATATGATAATAAAAACAATATGATCAAAACCTAGATTTAATTTCAAGAGTAAGATTCATAAATAAACGGTAATTTGGTCAAAAAAAGAAACCAATTTTGTCATGAATAGTAACTCGTGAATAGTAACTCATGAATAATAACTCGTGAATAGTAACCCTAACATAAAAAAGGTAGAAATTCCACAATAAAATCCATACCAATATTTCGGTATAATGATATTGAAGAAAGAGCAGTACTTCTAACTGGATATTGGATATAACGCTGAAGGAAACTTGCACTGATGAATAGCAACTCACCAAGTATCTAAATACTCACAAAATACACTCGATAATCTAGAAAGAAAAAGAGAGAAAACTTATGAATTCTGGTGTAATTTTCAATTCTAAATTATCCCTCTATTTATAGGAAAATGTTAGCATGCCGAAGCAGACTTGACTTGCTACCTGATGGCTTTACCCGCTACTATTCCACCCACCAAAAATCAGCATTCTTCCCCAACAACTAAAAGTGGGGCCCACCTATTTCTAGAATTTCCCACCAAAATCATTTATAAACCTAATTTTCGAATCAGTCGCCTCTTAAAATTCATAACAAATCATTCGTTTTTTTTAACGGTTCGAATTTTTTGAACATATACTCAACTTATATATGTATAACATATCCAAAAATCACAACGATCCATCGGTCAGATTAAAAATTATAAATCACACAATAAAGCTGTAAGAACACTGATTTGATCTTTTAATACCTCCAATCCGACAAAATACTGATAAAATACCTTAACAATAATTTCTTCATTTATAATCACATAAATAAATCCATCATTTATATCCACATCAAATAAATATTTCATTATCATATAAATTAATAATTAATTATTCACAAATACTATTACAGAATCACAATAATGACAACCAGGCAGTTCCCATGAAAGAGGGGGCTTTCCGATAAGGATTTATCCTTACTGGCGCAATTAGGTGACCAAACCTCTCATTGACAGAACTTTCTACACATTGCCAATAATGCTATCTAATAATATTATTCAAATAATATGAATTATTGATCTGATAATGGAAAATACTGTGCAGTGACAATTATTGAAACAACAATAATATAAAATATCAACGCAACAATTATTGAATCAATAAAATAAAATATTGAACAGTAATTACTGTAACAATTATTGAGTAGTGCATTCTCACGTAAGAATCAATAATTCAAAAATACTATGCAATACCGTGTGCTACTGTGCAACAATGCGTATTACTGTATTTTAACCACCAGGTATTCTAATAGTGTTAACGGTAACAACTACGCCGTTATTTATAAAAACTCAAATTTGTCATTTTCTTCATCCGACAGTTATTCTGTTATGGGGCCCACAAATGGCTGCGCCGTCGTACGAATATTCCACTAATAAATGAATATTCCCCGACAACAATGAATATTTTATAACCACTTGCGTATTTTGAAAAAATTCATATACCACCCTTAACTTTAACTTTTTATCAATTTAACCATTTACTAAATAGGAAAATTGAATACTTTTATTTCATAAAATTTGGGGTCTTACAATTTTTGACTACCCACCATTCTCATGGGTTACGGTTCGGATAGATCTTCATTCTGAACTTCCAAAGATTGAAGTTTTCACTTCCTAGCAACAGCGGTGGCGTACTTGTGGACTGACCTTCTTGAAAGTTTAGGTGTGCCATAGGATCTTCCCCTACGACCTGCAACGATCAATATTAGTAGAGCATTGCTTTGATACTAAATGTAATTCTATGTATGTGTGCAGACCTAGAGGGGGGGGGGAATAGGTGTTTAAGCTAAAAGTGATAAACGGTGAAACTTTTTGAAATTTTCTGCAACAGGTTTGTTAGTTCCCAGAGGGCACAATAGATCTAGAAGGGGGGTTGAATAGATCCTTTTTACTTTAAATACTTTTCTGGTTTATATTGTATTTTTCATATTTAAGTATATGGCAAACATAAGAATCTTTTCAAGCACAGCTGAATAAGTAAAAGATTTCCCTTCATTGATATATTCGTAATCATGCATACATTGTTCGTTGGGTTAGTTTAGTTGTAAGCAGTTAGAACATACATAGCAGTTATAGCAGTTATAGACATAATGTAAATGACATAATGTAAAAGACACAAGGGGTTTTAAATGGTTCAGAGACTCAAGCTCATAATCCACTCTTCTGCTTTCAACTAGCAGGATTTCCACTAAGGAAGGGCAGCACCCTGAATCTTTACGATTCCTTCAAGTCCAGCAGCCTTGGGACTTCAGTTCACTAAGAACTCTTCAAGGCCAGCAGCCTTGGGACTCCTCTAGTTCCCTAGGAACTCTTCAAGCCCAGCAGGCTTGGAATTTCATTTAGTTCCTTTGGACAAGGACCCTTTGGCCCTGCTTTGTTTAGTCCCTACGGACAAGGACCCTCTTGGCCCTGTTTCATTTAGTCCCTCTGGACAAGGACCCCTCAGGCCCTGGCTTAGTTGAGTTGTTGTTTGTTGATGTTGGAGTCGGTGCTGAGCTGCTAAGATGTCTTCATGCTCTGAACATCTTCTATCCTTAGCAGTTTGGCTTGATCATCCTTGAAGAGCAGTTGAGTGTTGCATGATGCTCAGCTTCTTAGGTTGATCAACTACTCCGGATGACCCCTTGATGAACTGCCTTGAAGATCATACTTCTTGGAACTTAATGGCTGCACATGAGAGGCTTCTAAGATGACTGTAAGCTCTTCTGTTAGGTACTTAAAAACTTTCTCATGCTTGTCACCAAGATGGCTTTTGTGATCTCCCTTTTTTCTCATCGATGCCTTTCCATGATGGACTTGCTAAGCTGACTGTAGGCTCTTCTCTATTGTACTTAGAGTCTTCCCAAGATGGACATCCAGATGGCATGATGCTCTTCTTTCTCTCGGCAGTTCAGAACACTCTTCATGTAGTAGAACTCTCACTTCTATATAGTAGAACTCACACTTCTACTTCTTACTTGATCTGATTTCTGAGTGTTCTTGGTGGATCGTAGAGTGAGCATTTGGACTCACTATCACTTGATTAGATCAATCCACCTTCTCTCCAAAACTCACAACTCCAGCAACCTTTGATCTTTGAAGCTCTTCTACATTTATACGCCTTCCCAATCCTTCCGTTGGAAAGTAGCCGTTGGAAGCTATTTAAATGTCTTCACAAATCTCAAGTTGCTTGGGGTAGACTGCTTGATGTGACATGACATACTTTTTCTGACGTTGCAGTCTACTGTTTTACCTACCCTGTCAGATGTATCACTTTAATGTCTTGGGCAGGTCGAAGATGTGACGCCCCCAAAATAGGTATACAACACCCATTCTGAGTCGCCAAATACATGGTACAGAAAGCAAACTATAACTTCAAGAATATAATTGTCGTGCAAAATACGACAACACATACTGTGAGTTTAAATACAAATATTGTCTTCTAGACAATATCCACACTCAAATAAGTCCTCGTTACAATTATTCAAACATTATTTTACAGAAATAGTGAGGACTGCTAAAACATCTTTCTAGAACCATCACTCCGTACCCCGACTAGTTCCTGCTATGTTCTCACCTCCTCAGAAAAATGGAATAAAAAGGAAAATGGTGAGCTCAACTAGCCCAATAAAGAATATTATGACTAAGATAATATACAACAAATTATCGTTAGTCTTCAACAGGGAATAATCTGATAAAATATAATAGCCAACAAGTTTTAGATCAACGACTGCAGCGGAAACAGCAATCCATTAGAAGAGTCAAGTAGAGAATGAGTTCTACTATCTTCTAAGATTTAAAAGTCCATCATCAATATTTTATCCCTGTAACAACAATAAATATACATCATTAATCAAATATTCATCTTTGCACTACGGGCCAAATATATTCATTTGTATCACCAGTTGGTCATGTTCATCTCAACACCTGTTCATCTTTGCACTACGGGCCAAAGATATTCATCAGTTAATCATTTATCTTTGCACTACAGGCCGAAGATATTTAGTAATATCATCATTTAGGACTGAGGATGATGAAAAATATTTTAAAGAAAACGAATTCAATGAAACGGAAGGACAAATAGTAGGGATTCATATAACAGTTTATCCAAGATCAATAATACTTCATAAATACCAATTTCTAAGCAGAATTTAAAAATAAAGATCAAAACATGGATACAATCAAAGATAGTAACCATAATAGACTTCTTGGACAAAAAGAAGAAAATTTCATTTTTCGGTGAATAGTGCCGTATTCGTGAATAGTGCTGTATACGTGAATAGTGTAGTATACATGAATAGTAACCCCGACACAAAAATTTCCAAATTCGATAAAAATTCAGATCAATAATGATACTGAAGAAATAATGTCATATATTAAGAAAATAACATCCCTTACCTCAAAATATCAGTACTTCTGATCGGAATATCGGTATAAGGCTGAAGGAAACTTGCACTGATGAATAGAAACTCACAAAGTATTTAAATACTCACAAAATACACTCAATAATCTAGAGAAAGAAAGAGAGAAAACTTGTTTCTGGTGTGATTTTCAATTCTAACTTAGCCCTCTATTTATAGGAAAATGTTAGCAAACTTGACCTGCAACCTGATGGCTTTACCTGCTACTATTCCCACCCACCATATTTGAAATAAATTCAGCACATTTCTTCACCAATCACAAGTGGGGCCCACTCAATTCTAGAATTTTCCACCAAAATTATTTATAAACCTAATTTCTAAATCAGTCACCTCTTAAAATTCATAACAAATCAAACGTTCATTTTTAACGGTTCAAAATTTGTGGATATATACTCAACTTATATATGTATAACATATCCAAAAATTACAACAATCCAACGGTCGGATTAAAAATTATAACTCACACAATATATCTCAAAAATACTGGTTTAATTCTTAATACATTCATTCCGACAAAAATACTGATAAAACACCTCAATATTAACTCCTTCATTTTTAACCACAATAAATATATCCAACATTTATATCCACATAAAATAAATATTTCATTATCATATGAATGATTAATTAATTATTCATAAATAATATTACAGAATCACATTTATGACAACCAGGCCGTTCCCAGGAAAGAGGGGGCTTTCCAAAAAGAATTTCTCCTTATTGGCGCGCAATTAGGTGGCCAAACCTCTCCTTGAAAGAACTTTCTAGACATTGCCAATAATGATATCTAATAATATTATTCAAATAATATGAATTATTGATCTGATAATGGGAAATACTGTGCAGTGACAATTATTGTAACAACAATAATATAAATTGTCAACGCTGCAATTATTGAATCAATAAAATAAAATATTGAACAGTAACTACTGTAACAATTATTGAGTAGTGTCTTCTTACGTATGGATCAATAATTCATCAATACTGTGCATCCACGCGTATTACTGTATTTTAACCACCGGATATTCCAACAGTGTTAACGGTAACAACTACGCCGTTATTTATAAAAACTCAAACTTGTCGTTTTCTTCATCCGACAGTTATTCTGTTATGGGGCCCACAAATGACTGCGCCATTATACGAATATTCCCCGACAACAAGAATATTCCACGACCAAATGAATATTCCCCGACAACAATGATTATTTTATAACCACTTGCATATTTTGTAAAAATTTGCACATTTCACCCATAACTAGAGAATTATATCAAATTAATACCTTATTATTCACAAATATAATTAGAGAAAATTCGATTTTATTTATAATAATTTGGGGTCTTATAGAAGACTTTATTACCTATTTCTGATTTCTCGATCAGAGGTTGTCTTATTGCATCGATGCTCTCAATAAGCACTAGTCTGAATGTTACCCTTTAGATTGAACTGTTACTAATGCTTCCGTCTTCAGGTATTCGAACTCTACGATTCTGATGCATGTCTTCAAGGACCTGATCGTAGTGTCTTGTTGATTGTTGCCCGTTGGCTAGTAGAGTTAACACTACGATCCTGAAGAGTGTTGCTTGGATCTTCACTGAAGAACACCTCTTCACTGTATTGTGCAGTGCTTCAATACTTCTGTTTGCTTCGACTGTTCTCAGATACTGATGGCCTAATTCCTTACTCTGGTCCCCTTTTGAATATCAAGACACTTCAGATTTGTGACGCGTCCAGCTTGCTTTCTCCTGGTGATCTTCCGCTCACTAATCATCAATGAACTGACCCTGCACTTAATCACTTTAGCCTTGCTCTTCAGAAGCTGACCAGTATCCCGGTTCACCTTCCATCAGTTCTTTCTTTGTCTGACAAACACTACAATCATGGTTGCTTCCAAGATCGTTGTCTTCTATTCTCTTGATAGCAACTGCATTAGCTGACTTTTCCTTAGTCAACTGCTGAAGTCTTCTTTGAATCATCTTGTGGAAGACTTCATCACGAATGGCCTTTCAACTCAATCTTGATGCTGATTGGATTGGTGCTTACTTCTTCTGCTAGCCTGCATGCCATTCGTTGAGTGCTCTTTGGTTCCCTTACTGTGGATTGCATCTTTACAGTGCCAACTAGAGGCTTCGTTCCTTTGGATATTCTGGGAGTGCTAATTCATTGAGAATCGTATCTACTCTACGATTCTGACTTAGCATTGTGAGCACTTCTGTTGGAGTCGTAGTCCTGCACTCTACGATTCAGCTTTGGCTTTGCAGACACTACGATCCCGAGATCAGATCTTGACACTCTACGATTTTTGCCTTGTGCTTATTGTCTTCATCTGATCTTGCCCAACTACAATCTCTGCATTCATTCAGTGGACTCTATGATCTCAAAATGTAGCCCACGATCCTTGTCTTTTCTTTGGCATCGCTAGACTCTACAACTCTCAGTGTAGTCTACGTTTCATACTTGGCTTTGGCAGATGGTCGTTCGGCTTATAGACAGGCTGTCTCTACGATTCTGAACATGACTTCCTCAGCACACTACGATCCCGAGGAAGCTCTTCTCGACACACTATGATCCTTCTTCGTTTCCCCTGGAAGTCTACGAACTCCGAGATCTCACTATCTTGCATACTCCTATTCTGCCTCGATAGCTCCCGAGTTAACTTTGACTCTCCTGGCAGACTACAACTTCTGGTGCAGTGCTCGACGATCAGACAAGCCTATCTATTACATCATAAGATCAACCTAGCAAGCTTGATCTTTCTATATTTATAGTCCTTGTACATCATTTCTTTTTAAGGACTTTACAAAGCTGTTTTGCTTATGTAGGATCAACCTAACATATTTGATCAATTCATTCTAAGTCCTTGTACATATATTTCTATTATCTATCAAAGGACTTTACAGCTTTTCTTCATGCAAGCATACTTACATATTCATTCATATATATATATATCATAATCAAATCATATATTAAATAGGAATATCATTCACATGTTTATTCCTGACAAGGTTTAATTCAGACAGCTACGCTTGTCTGCTTTAGTGTCTGTTCTTCGTTTATTATTATCAGACAGCTAGACCTGTCTGCTTTAGTGTCTGGATAGTGGCATTAATAACAAAAGAAATGCAGAACGTGAATGATAGTTAAAGAGATAAACAGAAGTAAAAATCACACCAAGATTTTTACGTGGTTCAGCCCCTATCCTCTAATCTAGTGGCCTAATCCACGTCCAATCCCAACGAGGATTGGAGACTCTTTTTATTAAACTTAATATTCAATTAAATACAATAAAACTCCCTGTTTGAGAAAGCTTTCCGTTGGACACGACTTCCCCTTCATGCACCTCTGCAATCCTTCTCACCACTGAGACCTCTGCACTACTGCAGCCTTGAAAGCTTGTCTACAAATAGATCCTATCAACTCTAGATAGGCCAAGCCGATACACGACTTAAACTAAGAACAACGATATTGATTACAGACTATCAAGTTTCCAGCATAATACAATTTAGGAACAATACAAAAGGGTTGCTGGAAAGAAACTCAGAATCGCTTTTGAATAGAACGTATGAGACTAATTGAAGCTTTTTCAAGTTCTTCTCTTCCAATAGTCGAGCAAGAGAGATATATATTGTAGAGCTTCCAACGGCTATATATGAGGGGGCTGATTCCATGAAATCCTCAGTCACAAAAAATCAGCACCAAATCAATAGATATATTGTTTCCTTGATAAGCTAAACCGAAGAGATATGATATCAATCATCTGATATGAAAGGATACAAAAGATATGGTTTGTTAACAATATACTATATTTAGAGCATATACCTTTTGAAGCTTTTAGAACAAATTTGAATCAACTAATTAGTTGACCAAATTTCATTCCCTGTCAATCAATTGAGATGAGATTATAGCAATCATGTAATATAGATTTATATGGACTGTTATATGTTACCATAATATCCACCCACAATCCATGCATATAATATTATATACTAATGTCCACCCACACTCCATGCATATAATATTATATACTGCCAATATTCATGCATATTAACCAACCATAATCCATGCAGTCACGAAATTTTGTTATCATTCAAAAACATCAATTATGCAATAACTAACATCCCCCCCCCCCTTTTTAATGATGACAAAATACGTGCAATATACATAAATTAGTCATCATTCAAAACATCATAAAATCAAAAACCAACAATGTTAATATAAAATTAAGACATATATCACACAATTTTTGATAATAGTACTAGACCTGGCAAAGGGGCGAGGCGGGGCGGGCTGAGCGCCCGTGGCCCGCGGGCTTCTTCCTTTATTTTTTTTACAAAATCTTGATACACCAAAAATAGTAATAATAATAAATATTAAAAATAATAAAATAATTTATAATAAACAATAATTCTAATTACTTAAATTAACTACATATCTCAATCAATTAAAATTTTAATAGTATTATATATAAATTATTTTTAAAGTATATAATCAAATTTAATTTTTTAAAATTGATATAATTTATTTAACTTTTAAAAATATCTAGGATTATTACATATCTACAGATACAAGGATTGTTACAAAATAATTCTATTTGGTACGGATTGTGACTTTTTTGAAGGCGTATTCAACACAAGACACATAATTTACACTATATAACTATATAAAATTCACTATATATTAGTACTAGTTTGTTTATATAACTATATAAAATTTACTTTAATATCTTTTTGTTAAAGGTTAATTACTATCTCGAGAGCAGTTTTGCCCCTGCCCTGGCCATATATTAAGTTCAATTGTCGTATTTTTATTTTAAATGCATATTTATGAAATATCATTAATTGTGTAAAATAAATTATACAATTAAATAAAAATTTAAATATGAATAAATTTTTTTATTTTTTATATTTTTAATATACATAAAAAGTCAACTAAATTTTTTATCATATTACGGAGGGAATAATAAATATAATATTAAAACTCATAATCAAAATAGGACTTTTGTGTTTTCTTAAGTTGTTAGCATCTATGATATAGAGACGTGTAATATAAACAACTTTTTAATTAAGTATGCCTTATTTTGCAGTTAAACTGTGAATCAAGTATTTATTCTCGTCAGTTAATACAAAATATTTTAAATTTTACAGTTAAACTGTGAATCAAATATGAACTGAGAGGGTTGAAGGGTTTTTTCTTTTTTTTGTGGCTAAGAGTCTATTTTGATTCTCCATTTATTTTATATTATATTTTATAATTATTTTTTTATTTTTTTATACACATACATAATTTTTAAAAAAAATTGGGCCCTCCTCAGCTTTGGGCCCTGGGCGGTCGCCCTGGTAAACCTGCCCCAGGTCCGGCTCTGGTTTTGTTATACGTATCCAAATCACACCCAAAACACTGTATTATGTAAAAATTCAAGTTCCATAATTTTTTTATTTTTTTTAGCTGTTTTAAAAAAAAGCAAAAAAAAAAGTCCGAATTTTTTTAAAATGCGGGAGTCCGAACCTGATCCGGACTATATATATATATATATACACACACACACACACACAACGGATCAGGTCCGGGAGTCCGGACCTGATCAAAAAACGAACCCCAAATATTTTTTTTTTTGTAGATCAACTAAAAAAAATTATGAAACTGAAATTTTTTCATAATACAATGTTTTGGGTGTGTTTTTAATACCTATACCAACCAATGTATGTACAGTCTGCCCAGACTGTACAGAAATATTTTGGTATAGGCATCCAAATCATGCCCAAAACATTGTATTATGTAAAAATTCAAATTCCATAATTTTTTTTTTAGTTGTTTCAAAAAAAAAGTAAAAAAAAAGGTCCGGATTTTAAACCTGTCCGGGAGTCCGGACAGGATCCGGCCTCTATATATATATATATCTCACAATTTTGTTTCATTATGCTTCTCGTTTACCAGCTTATTAAACATTCAGTGCGTTTGAATGTCCAACCACACTCACTTTAAAAATCTTGGATTACAAGCAACTTATTTTAAATGCAGTCTGCTTAATTAATATATAGGCACAGTGTTTGTGGCTCAAATACAATGCATGTAACAAATTTGAACCTCTAAATATAGTAAACGCTGAACATACCAGGCCATATCTAAGTAGTTTTTGTAAGTCTTCAAAACCATGAAAATGAAAGAAATAAAATCATGGATATATCACTCACGACTGAGCGTGGTGCTTAACGAGCCTTGCAAGGACGCCCACCGCTAGCGAGTTGGTATAGGTGGTAGGCTCGGTCATGGCGGACGAAGAACGTAGGTCCTCAAAATTGTCATTCTTGTCAGGGCCACCGACAATGGCGCCGGTTAGCTCATGGGGGTTTGGCGCGTTCTTAGAGTACCAGTCGCCAAAGCTCATGCCGCAGTTCACCACCGTGCCTGATTGCAACATAGGGACAGAAGCTCCTCTATGGTGGGCTTGTGTGGGTGGTTTGTTTCCAAACCCTACCATGTATGATCTTCCTTGTGGGTTTTGCCCTAGAAGATAATCCATCTGTATGCATCCATGTGTATAATTAATTCCAATAATTACTGCTTCATCTGCAAACTTGTTACTCCTTTATTTCTATTTCAATATCAAATTTATATATATAATAACATAGAAAAATGTGAACGACGGTATCTTTTTGGGACGAACGGACGGACGGACTGTAAAAAATTAATATGCATGGTCAAATAAAGTTTTATCGAAGGATTTACCTGTTTCTGAGCAAAAGCCATGAGTTGACTAGAACTGAACTGTTTGTTGCCGCAGGTGACCTGTTTGTTGTGCCTGGCCAGCAAATCACTGTAAACGCTAAAGATGAAAGCTGTGCCGGTAACATATTGCGCATTGGCCCCATCTCTAAGGTGAATTAATCCTCCTGGGGTGAAAAAAACTTGGTGGTGGGGGCTTTCAGGAAGGTTTGAGCATATGAATCCGTCTGCATGTTGCTGGAAGCTCTCAAATTCCTTGTGTCCTTCCCAAAATAACTACATGAATTTGGGGGATCAGAAAACACTAGTTTATTATTTTCAGATTTGACCATCAATTTGAGAGGGAAGAAGTATCAATCAACTACCAATTGTACGAAGATGATTTTGATATATGATTAGAACTTGTGAAATGGACTTAATTAATTTTGAAATAAGTTATAGAAGTTACTTTAGTAAGGAGGAGTTGAGCCCCAGCGTATTTAAGGTCCCAGCTGAATTCAGCTACATTTGCAGCAATACCCTCCGATAATATGAACTGAGAGAATGTTGGCTTATTGCTTGCCATGTATAACCATGTTGCTGCCCACAACAATTCATCCTGCATTTTATTTAAACATACCAAATTAAATCGCTACATCGTGGTACAATTAGTAGTGCAAAAATATTCGTTTCAGGTCAATTTTTACCTACTAATTATACCTTATATAATAGTAAGATTTTGTACTAATAATTATACTACGAGGTAAGAATTTGTTATATTGTAAAGTGTAGTAGCATATCTCTACAAAGTGATAAACATTTGGTAAAAATTTTCATTTTAATTGAAAATTATTCAAGTGTTGTGAAATGTACAAGTTTTAGGGTCAAAAACAGTTATGAGAGAGAGAGAGAGGTTTTACATTATAGCCCGAATAAGAGCAATAGAAGGGGCATTCTCCATCATAAGTCCCTTTATGTGTTTTGGCAAAGTTAAACAGCTGCAAGAAAAGATAAATAAATAAACACATAAAAGACCAAATATATCAGTTCACCACTTAATTAATTAAGCATCGGATCATGCTTACAAACAGTTTGTTTTAGGCCGTTCAATGGAAGTGAGTTGCATTTTTATAGCTAGATATATCCTAGAGTTGCTTTATATATAATAAATGCCACCTCTCTAACTATACAAATTATATAACTAATTTCTCTATATAGGACAGTCAAAATATATGAACGGCCTAATCTAAATCCTTAAATACTCCCTAGCTCCACTCCATAATACTGAACTGTTTAGAAGGAAAAACAAATTGATCCAACTTACTTGTGGTTTGTATTAAATTATTTTTTATATCTGTATGCATAAAGCTAAAACGACTATTATTATGAAATAAAGAGAGTTAATTAGCACGTATTATGTTTCCATTAAACAAACACTATGGAGATTGGATGTGGTACGTACCTGTTTGGCTTTGTTGAGGAGATTATGAGAATAGGCATGATCTACGTGTCTAAGCGCCATAGCAGAGGATGCCAATGCTGCAGAAGTTTCAGCTGCAATCTCAGTTCCAGGCATGTTTTGATCAATCCTTAGTACCGTTCTTGGTGTCTGCATGTTTTCTGGTCTCACCCAGCATTCATGATCTTTCACCGGGTCTCCTACCTTAATTAATTCATCACAAATAATATACACTAATTAATTAATTCTCCCAATAAATAAATAAAAATTCAATCTAGCTAACATATATATATACTAGCTGGGTCCCGTGCCTCCGGCACTGTATTGACAATATGATTTATCTCAAACTTTGAACGACCAAAATAATTTATTGAGTGAGTGGAAAATTTAAAGTCATTTGTATTTTATTAAATTATAGATTATTAGATAGATAGATAGATTTTATTAGATAGATGTATGAACGGTGGGATTTATCTCAAACTTTGGACGGTCTAGATGATTTATTGAGTGAGCGGGAAATTCAAAATCATTTGTATTTTATTAGATAGATATATATACACTAATTCATTCTTCCAATATTAATTAATTATTTCAAAAGATATGTATGTATGTACGTATTTCTAGAATAATATATGTATGTATGTATGTATGTATGTATGTATTAGCTTATAAATTAATTAATTAATTACCTGCACAAACAACTGGTCTTTGGAAGTAGCTTTTAGAAAATAATCAGTGCCCCAACGAATTGCAGCGTGCACATTTTGCATCTCCCCGGCTGCTTCCAGCTCTGAGCGATAAAAGATGGCTGCCCAAGAAAGGGTTGTAATTGTGAAAGCCATTGGGAGCCCATACTTGACATTGTCTCCGGCATCATAGTATCCTCCCACCAAGTCCACCTATATCATATCATATCATGTAGGAAACCAAACCATCCATAACTAGCATTAATTAATTACATAGAGTCTTCTCATTTAATGTATAAACGAGACAATTAATATCCTCCAGTTTCATTATCATTCAATTATTATATATATTGAACTGAATATAAATTTAGGAATAAATATGAAGCAAAATATATATTCTTAAATTTTGTAAGTGAGAAAACAAATTTAGTATTAATCTATCTTTCTATCACAAAATAGACCACTTACATTGGCAAGTTTACCATCTTCAAGGCCAGAATCACCTCTCCAAGCAGGCCTATGGTTAGGAGGAAGCTTTCCTGATCTCTGTGCCTCTAAGAAAATAATTGACTTAGTCAAAGCTTCTTGATAATTAAAATGTCCATAAACCACATTAACCAGTAACCCTTCAAAAACAGCCAACCATGCCACAATAATAACTGCCAGTCCTCTTACAGAATTTTCCATGAACACAAATTAAAGGAAATTAATTAATACTCATATGTTTGCTAATAGGAAAATTTTAATTAGATGGAAAATTTTCTTGTTTGTTTTTTCTGTGCATGGGAAGAATATTTGCTTGCATGCATGGCGGGAAGTTCGGATTAATTTCTAAACAGATGATCCTTTTATTGGTTGACAGACAAACAAGGAATTTGTAGGGTAAGGGAGAGACCTCTGTCTATTTACCTTTAATAAATACTACTATCTGGTAATAAAATTTGCATTGCCGCTTTCTATATATAGATGATAGATTTATGGCGTCTGTCATGTTTTCCCTTTTCTGGCTGTCTTAAAATTGTCCCTTGATTCTCCTTTAACACAAGTGGTTAGACCCCAAAATATAGTACTCCCTCCGTCCCAGATAAAAATCCTTATTACTACTTTGGATTGTCCAATGTTAAATATCCACTTTCTTTTAATAACTAAATTTTTACACATTTTTTTCTATTATACGCGTATCATTAAATATCTCATACTTTTCTTATTCTAATTCTCTCTCCATATTTAATGACGTTATTATGGGTAAGTTTTGTCATTTTATTCCACTTCTTAATATGCGTAAAAAATCCACGAGGACTTTTATCCTGGGACGGAGGAAGTAGTAATTAGCTATTGATTAAATTGTTCATGGTAATTAAATGAATAAATTACTAGTAAATTGTTAATCAATTCATAAACTAGGTGGGAAAAAAAGAACTTCTGTCAGGTTTTAAAAAGATTATCCACTAAAGTATATGATGGATGATGGCAATTTTGTAATTAAATCCATCTGCGATATACTTTGGGAGATAAGTGTCTGTGTCTTCATCTAAATTAAAATTTGAATGCGATTTGGTGGAGTTGACGCTAACTTCACAGTAATAAATTTTATAATTTTTTATTATATGTGTTATAAAAAATATTGTATTAATTTGTTCCTTATTCCTTCATTGCTTGGGAAAATAAAAGATAGCTTCCAAGAGACGAGCACAAAAATTGCTTAAAAATATATAAATATATAGAGAGAGAGAGAGAACACAAAAGAGAGTTTCCAAGAGACGAGCACAAAAATTGCATTAAAATATATAGATATAGAGAGAGAAACACAAAAGATATAATTCATCTTTAACCAATTCATTATTCATCAAAAGGAGGTGAAAATAAGTCATGTACATTCTTCCCCAAGTTCTAGCAAGGTTTAAATTCTTTCAACCTTGTTAATGTATGGTTCGTGATATCATCATTTTCAATTCCATTATGCTATGTGGGTGTTTGAATATTGGGATTTAAATTATTGAAGTGTTTTTCAATTGTAATTGATCCTAGGTGAATCTAAGGTGATTTTTGATAAAACTGGGTAATTAATTAAGATCTGAATGGTTAATAAATCTTAATAAATTAGATCATCGGAATCTAAAAAATTGTTTGATAACTAAAATATATAAAACATCTAATGACACTATTTTACCATTTTAACCCTCTGAGTTATTTAAAAACTTTAATTGAATGATCTTAAAATTTTGAAATTGAAGGAGTACAATATTTATTGAGGCTATTTTTGTCAATAAATTTTAAATAAACTATTAAGAGGCAACTCTTAATAGTTAAAATTTGAGTTTCTTTCTTAACGATTAAGAGACATTAAGAGACAAAAAAATAATTACCAAACAAGATTTGCCTCTGACCGAATCAAAAACATGTAAAATAAGAGGCATTCGACATTCAGGCACAAACAAACACCACCTAAGACTCATGGATCTAATAAAACCCATAATTCTCTTAATTATTTTGAATTACTCATTGTTTGTGAGCCTAGGAAGAGGTCAAGACCTCTAAATTCATATTTAGAAGAATTGAAATTAAACCCTCTTCTAATTATGGATTTGAAAATTGAATTGTATCATTGATGTGAATTTGTGAAAATTGTGATCCTAGAAAGAAACCCAAGGCCTCCAAATTAATATGGATTTGGAGGAATTGGAACTTTTATCCCATGATGAACATTGAATTTGAAATTGTAATCGACTATTAATTAGTGCATGTTAATCATTTACAGGTCTAAAATAGTGAAAATTAGAATAAGTTAGTGATGAGTCCAATGTGGTGATGCTTTGGGTAACAAATAATTTTCAAAAAAACTAAAGGTTTTTCTAAAATGAAACTGTTGCAAAACTGTGTTTACTAGATACTCCTAAAAGACTTTTAATTAATTCATATATATATGTGATCAGAAAGTTGCAATTACCTTGGTATAGTATGCATGTGTTTCTACTTTCTAGCTTGCTTTAGGCTTTAGCCCAATGTACTTCAATGTATTGGTATCCAAACATTGACAAGTACTTGACTTGGTGTCGTAAAAGTAAGGCTTTTAATCATGGATGGATGCTTTAAATTCGAACTTTGGATTTGCTCACTACATGCATTTTCCTCTTTAACCAGCAGGAAATTGAGGAGCCTAAAACAATATTTTTCTACATTCAGAGAAAGGCTCTAATAGCAGCAATAATAATCTTGGATCTGTTTCTGTATGTGTAACTAACTAGTTGTGATTTTGGTATACGTGTGAAGAAAATTAATTAATTATATATAGTTGAATGAAAATGAATCGGAAGTGCATGCAGGTGTTGCTTCAACTAATTATAAATGATTTGTTTAGTTTGCAAGTAAGTATCATGCATTCATGAATGAATGATAAGTGAGTACTCACACCCCAAGGCAAGGATAAAGGAAATTTAGTTCAAAACCAAGTCATTAAAAGCACATGATCATGTTTTTGGTCATGAATTTTTTCTGATATATTTCATTTTTTATGAATGACTTTAGGCCCAACTCCCAACACATACATAATAAGCCTGATCCACTGGACAAATGATTCATGTACAAAACCAAAGTTGTTTTATACTTTATCATTAAGTTGATTGTTAGAATTTCTGACCAACTTCAGATTCATGTATTATTAACTTCTAAACAAAACAGGTCGGATTGTAATGGTTCATGTAAACTACATTTATATATTCCCATAGACAACACACCAACATCAAGTTCTCTTCCAATTGCCCCTCTGCCTCTCCCCCAAATGGCCCCGCTGCCCCTCCTCCATTCGCCCTCATGGCCCTCCACTCTTGCCTGTCCCCAGACCCTCCCCAACAGCAACCCAATGTTTTGAATATTAAACAACACGGTGTCCGACGTGCCCAAACTTAGTTCTTAATATTCACCGGGCACCAGAGTAGTTGGATAAGGTGCCCGGTTTTTGGGCGGGTAGTGTCTCGGCAGCTGATTATTTAATATTCAAAACATTGTGTTGCTGTTGGGAGGGGCAGGGGTGGAGCTGCGGGAGGCGAATGGAGGAGGACAGAGGTGCCAAATGAAGGAGGGACGTTGGCATGTTTGTCTGATATATGTTACCATTTTTTACGGAAACTATTGGCTGACTTTTCTTTTCTTTTCTTTATTCTTCAAGGTTTAATGCTTTTAAGCTATTATTACTCATGTGTAAAGGGCAAATGTCCCCCTTCTTCAACATTTTTTTCATATGAATTAAACGATACAAGTTAGACAAAACCTGTGATCAGTGTACATAAACGTACTCGTTTTCCTACAGCTGGAATCGTAAAGTATGTCAAAGTAGTATTATATATGTTGTTGCTAGAATTAAGAATGGGTTACCTTTTTTTTTTCTTCTTTATTTGGTTCTTGAATTTTGTATTTGGCTGAAATTTAAAGTATTGGTATTAGTCCGTCTCTTTTTTATAAGACTACAAATATATGATTGATGCTGTGGCACCGCTTCTTTCAACGAGAAAAAGAAACTTTCATATCCTCCTATCAGGGCAACATTTTTTTCCCAAAACTAGACTCTTCAGTTCATTCGAATCGTTTGCAGCAGAACCTAAACTTGATGGTTCAGTTCAGTTCTGTCAGGGTGCATTTAGGGGAATTTCTCGTCCAATTCCGAAAAAGAAGAAGAAGAAATGCCTTTGATTTTGAGGAATTGTAAACTATGGTCAAGTAGTATTATGTTGATGCTAGAAGGAGGGGGTTTGTACTGCAGTTCAAATCGGAAGGTGGGCATGAAGAAGCTGACACCAATTACTTTGGAGAGGTTCAAGAATGGAGCAAAAGACTATCCAGTAAAATCCATGACTCCTGTGCATGGCCAATAATGTCCTCAAAGCCAGAACCCTTATCATCCAAGCACCCTTCTCCAATTCATCCCCGTTTCTCTCACTATCTCCTCTCTCCTCCCTCTCTATATATATGTATCAGAGCCGGCCCTGGGGTGTGCCACCGCCCTGGGCCCAAAATTGAAAGGGGCTCAATTTTTTTTTATAAATTTATGTATTTATGTGTATAAAAAAATAAAAAAAAAATTAGCCATATTATGTATTGAAAATGATATATTAGAAAACATTAAATATGATAGTATAATTTATGATTTTGCATCTAAAAGTGTAACAAGAAAACATTTTAAATGATATTTTGTTGTTTAGATTTCATTGGGCAAAACTAAAAAAATACTCACTGTAATTGGTAGGTTTTATTAATTTAAACCATTGAACTTTTAATTTTTTAAATTACACCACTAAACTAATTATTATTTTGAAATTGAGTCATTTCGTTAAAAAAAATAAACGGACGTTAATTTTTTATCTACAAAACTAATGAATTATTCACTGTAGTTTGCACATTTTACTGATTACAACATTGAACTTTTAATTTTTTAAATTACTCCATCAAACTAATTAAAAATAATTATTTTAAATATTTTTAAAAATAATTATTATTTTAAGTAAAAAATATTAGAAACTTTTTTACTTCATAAAATTAATAGAGTTTCATAAAATATAGATTCAAAAAAATTAAAGTCATTTTAAATTAAATTAATGTCTACTTAATTTTTTAAAATAATGACATATTCTTAATATTATAATTTTTAAAATAAAAACTAAAAATAGAAATTAAACAAAAAAATAGTAAAAGATAAATAAAAAAACTGATTCAATTTTTTCAAAAAAGAAATTAATAATTTTTATAAATAAATATTATTTTCAAGAAAAAAATTAGAAAATTCTTCATATTTTAAAAAAATGGGCAAAATTTTATAAAATATAGATTCAAAAAAAATAAACTTTATTTTCAAAAGAAAAAAAAAGAGTTTTTTTTAAATCAATAAGGTTTCATAAAAATTTAATTTTTTTAAATCTATGTTTTATGAAATTTTACTCATTTTATGGAAAAAATTAAAGTTTCTAATATTTTTATTGTAAATAATAACTATTTTTAAAAATATTTAACATAATCATTTTTAAAATTAATTTAATAGGGTAATCTAAAAAATTAAAAGTTCAATGATGTAATCAATAAAACGTGCCAACTACAGTGATTAGTTTTGTAGATAAAAAATTAACGTCCGTTTATTTTTTTTAACGGAATAACCCAATTTCAAAATAATAATTAGTTTAGTGGAATAATTTAAAAAATTAAAAGTTCAATTGTGTAATCAGTAAAACTTGTCAACTATAGTGTGTATTTTATTAGTTTTATCGATTTTATTGATATTTTTATTTTGTCGGTACATGTGATGAGTCTTTGCTTCGATGACATTTTTTGCCCTGAGCCTTCAAAAACCAACGACCGGCTCTGATATGTATATATGTATGTCTGTGTATATACTAATGTGAATTTCAAATCATGGGTAATCACTAAAACATGCATGCCAATCTTTGTTGGATATTTTCATTATCTAAAGTATATAATAAATATATTATATGTTATAATACGACATCGTATTTGGGCCAAAAATTGGGAATTGAGATACGTATCAAAAATTACAGAACGACATATCCCATAATTGGATACAACCCAATTTATAAGATGTCATAAATGGGATACGACCCAATTTATAAGATACGTCATATCCCAATAATTGGGATACGACAAACCTATAAATAGATAAGGAATCCACCAAATTTAACACTTCAAAATTTTCAATCCTTCTTATTCAATCTTCTCAAGTTAGGAAAATTATCATTCTGAATATTTTTCTTATTATAAATCTTCTTCTTTCATTTATAGTTTGGCACTAGATTTGTTCCTACACAATAAATTTTATTACAGAGTAAAATCTGGGTCTGTCTTATCTTGGGAGACTAATTCACAGTAACTCTGTGTAGCAAAAGTAAGGGGCGAATATAGTCTTAAGGAAAGAGTGGTCAACCATTCGATTCAGGCAGAAATATTGTTGTTCTATATCTTACTACAAAAGGAAATTTTTTAACAACAATCTTAAGACTATATTACCATGGAACTACAATTTAAAAAATAGCTTGAATCAAATTAGCAAACTTGAAAAGTTTGATGGTTTATTCTTCAGACGTTGGAAAAGCAAAATGTGTTTTTGCTTAGCAGCATTAAAAATTTCTCATGTGCTAAATGAAGAGAAAATTAAAGAAAAAGAAAATGAGACACCGGCAGAAATGAAGAATCGAATAAAATGGGAACAAGATAATTTTATGTGTAAAGGGTACATTTTAAATGCACTATCTAATTCGTTGTACGGTGTGTATGAAGCCAAATTCATGGAAAAGACGGCAAAGGAATTATGGGACGATCTCGACAACAAATACAAAATTGAGGATGCCGGAAATAAAAAATTTCTAGTAAGTTTATTATTTGATTATCAAATGATAGATAATAAATCTGTTATGCTGCAAGTACATGAACTTCAAAATTTTCAATCCTTCTTATTCAATCCTTCTCAAGTTAGAAAAATTATCATTCTAAATATTTTTCTTATTATAAATCTTCTTCTTTCATTTATAGTTTGGCATTAGATTTGTTCCTACACAACAAATTCTATTACAGAGTAAAATCTGGGCCTGTCTTATCTTGGGAGACTAATTCGCAGTAACTCTGTGTAGCAAAAGTAAGGGGCGAATATAGTATTAAGGAAAGAGTGGTCAATCATTCGATTCAGACAGAAATATTGTTGTTCTATATCTTACTACAAAAGGAAATTTTTTAACAACAATCTTATGACATATCCCATAATTGGGATACGACCGAATTTATAGGATGTCATAAATGGGATACGACCCAATTTATAGGATACGTCATATCCCAATAATTGGGATACGACAAACCTATAAATAGATCAGGAATCCACCAAATTCAACACTTCAAAATTTTCAATCCTTCTTATTCAATCCTTCTCAAGTTAGGAAAATTATCATTCTGAATATTTTCCTTATTATAAATCTTCTTCTTTCATTTATAGTTTGGCACTAGATTTGTTCCTACACAATAAATTTTATTACAGAGTAAAATCTGGGTCTGTCTTATCTTGGGAGACTAATTCACAGTAACTCTGTGTAGCAAAAGTAAGGGGCGAATATAGTCTTAAGGAAAGAGTGGTCAACCATTCGATTCAAGCAGAAATATTGTTGTTCTATATCTTACTACAAAAGGAAATTTTTTAACAACAATCTTAAGACTATATTACCATGGAGGACAACAATTTAAAAAATAGCTTGAATCAAATTAACAAACTTGAAAAGTTTGATGGTTTATTCTTCAGACGTTGGAAAAGCAAAATGTATTTTTGCTTAGCAGCATTAAAAATTTCTCATGTGCTAAATGAAGAGAAAATTGAAGAAAAAGAAAATGAGACACCGGCGGAAATGAAGAATCGAATAAAATGGGAACAAGATAATTTTATGTGTAAAGGGTACATTTTAAATGCACTATCCAATTTGTTGTACGATGTGTATGAAGTCAAATTCATGGAAAAGATGGCAAGGGAATTATGGGAGGATCTCGATAACAAATACAAAATTGAGGACGCCGGAAATAAAAAATTTCTACTAAGTTCATTATTTGATTATCAAATGATAGATAATAAATCTGTTATGTTGCAAGTACATGAACTTCAAAATTTTCAATCCTTCTCAAGTTGGGAAAATTATCATTCTAAATATTTTCCTTATTATAAATCTTCTTCTTTCATTTATAGTTTGGCACTAGATTTGTTCCTACACAACAAATTCTATTACAGAGTAAAATCTGGGCCCGTCTTATCTTGGAAAACTAATTCGCAGTAACTTTGTGTAGCAAAAGTAAGGGGCGAATATAGTCTTAAGGAAAGAGTGGTCAACCATTCGATTCAGACAGAAATATTGTTGTTCTATATCTTACTACAAAAAGAAATTTTTTAACAACAATCTTACGACATATCCCATAATTGGGATACGACCCAATTTATAGGATGTCATAAATGGGATACGACCCAATTTATAGGATACGTCATATCCCAATAATTGGGATACGACAAACCTATAAATAGATCAGGAATCCACCAAATTCAACACTTCAAAATTTTCAATCCTTCTTATTCAATCCTTCTCAAGTTAGGAAAATTATCATTTTGAATATTTTCCTTATTATAAATCTTTTTCTTTCATTTATAGTTTGGCACTAGATTTGTTCCTACACAACAAATTCTATTACAGAGTAAAATCTGGGTCTGTCTTATCTTGGGAGACTAATTCACAGTAACTATGTGTAGCAAAAGTAAGGGGCGAATATAGTTCTAAGGAAAGAGTGGTCAACCATTCGATTCAGACAGAAATATTGTTGTTCTATATCTTACTACAAAAGAAAATTTTTTAATAACAATCTTTCTGTAGAACAATGAATGTTTTTTCTGTAGAACAAATTTTTTTTTTATTTAGCAAAAAAAAATTGAATGTTTTTATGTTGAATTTTATGGGTTGGATTGTGAAGAATGGTTGAACCATTTATGTTCATTTCTTGAAAATCGAGTTTCTGATTTACTATATGAGTGGTGCTAGAGACACAAATTATTTTATAAATATTTTACAAACTGCTGATGTGACATACTCCACGTCAGCCTATTAATCACCAAATTATTTAATATAGTCTTCGGTCCCACACAAACTGCTGATGTGAAGTATGCCACATCAGCAGTTTATAAAATGTTTGTAAAATAGTTTGTGTCTCTAGCATTATTCTTACTATATTACTGGAGTGATTTCTGCCTTAAAAACAAATTACCAATTTGAAATCCATCAATTATATCATATCTAACTAGGTATTATAATTAATTCATACCATTTGGGACTAAAAATTTGTGGACAAAATTAACCTTTTAACTTTATTTAAAAATATCAATGTATCTCATCTTATCTTATCTTATCTATCTATACTTAAACTAATGAGAATATAATATACTCTCTCCGTTCCTTAATATAGGTCGTTTTAGACATGTGTACAAGAATCAAGGAAATGGTTGAAAAGCATTAACTATAGTATCAATTGTATATAATACCCTTCACCTCACTTATCTCATAAATATGAATCAAAAGATTAGGTGGGGTAATAAGGGACAATTTGGAAAAAATAGTAATCAATTCTTCTAGATAACTACAAATGACAAATAATTAAGAATATAAAAAAAAATCTAAAACGACCTACATATAGGAATGGAGGGAGTATTTGTTATTAGTACTAAGGATGTGATAGTTCAAACAGAATTTTTTTATCCAATTCTTCAAATAATTTTGGACAAAATAAATATAACATGAGATTATTTTAAGTTATCCCATGAATAATTTCATAAAAAATAAACATGTGACTAGAAGAATTTAATCTTAAGATTAATTATTTTGGGATTATAATCCATGAGAATATAGTCCCGAAATTATAATCCTTGTTAACAATCATGGTCCTAGTATTAATTATCATATTTTTATTCTAATTGCATATTTATAAAGTATCACTACTTATGTTATTCCTCTGTCCCATGAAAAAATGTTACAGATGAGAGTGTGAGATAAGGACTATATTAAAGAGTATTATAGACAATTAATATTATATTTAATGATATATTATTATTATTTTAGTTCTTGTATATAACTTTAAAACGTCATATATTACTAGACGAATAGAGTATTACTTTACTTAATAAACATAAAAAATCAACCATAACTTTTATCCTGAACGAAAAAGTATAATTTATGTTGTAATAAAATCCAAATAGATGAGTGGTGTTTTTGTTTTGGCAAGCCCTCCTTATCATAATTTGGGATGTCAATCTCCATGGGGGTGATTATGGCATGTTCTTCTTGTTAATTATTCCCTCCGTATTTAAATAAATAACGTTTTAGAAAGAAAAAAAAATATTCTAATTTATTTGTCGTTTACAATTTTCTAAGAAAATAAATTATTTATTTTTCTATATCACCCCTACCTTCTCTCATTGTTTCAAAAAATTATTTATTTCACACAAGTTTTAAATATTAAATGATAGTATTAAATGACTTTCTTAATCTATGTGCAAAAATCTTAAACGACACTTATTTAGGAACGAATGAAGTATTATGTTGCTGATATTTTTTATAAAGACGTTTTATTAGATACAGTTAATAATTTTATAATTAAATACTTAAATCATATAATTGGTGATTATGATGGTTTACATAAGAAAATTAATTCCTTCTAAAATTGTACCATCTGCATTTTAAATTAGATATATATAATTTAATTTTTAAAATCAAACGACAAGTGGATATTAAATTTCAAAATTACTTAACTAATAATAAAATTTATGTAATAGATTATAATAAATTTGAAAATTTTACAATAATAATTCATCTATTCGCAAATTAACATAATAGAAATTCATCTTTCAAACTTTACAATGCATCACTTGCAGGGAGAAACAAGACAGATCAAAATTGCATCCAAACTACAACAAAGAATAAATGTACCTAAAGCAAACTACATCAAATATGTAGCTATTTCATTATATATATTTTTCATATCTAAATATAGAGAATCTATTTTGTTCTTGTTCAGAAAGAAGAAGAAAAAATGATGCATTATACAACAATTTTCATGAGCCCAAAATAATTTTTTTTTTTTTTTAAATAACCTTTACCCCAGATATGCTCCAGCTCTTTTAGTTGCAGCAGCAAATAACTAGATACCAGAGAGGTCAGAATATAATAATTTGGTAAGCTCGAAAAGCAGTGTCAAACCAATAACGAAGCCATGCAACAACATCTGTCGAGAGCTTCAATCAGTTGTACATAAAAGACCACGAGGAATGTTGATAATAAGCAAATGAGCTTAGCACCTCCCTATGATACTTGCCACATTTCTCCCAATCTCTTCTTTTGTTTGTTCGCAGACAGGAACATCTCCAATGTACATGTCAAAGAAAGCCCCTGAAAATATATACATATCCCATATTTAGTTTTAAAACGTAACGACAGTATTTTCCTCTTTTAACTTTGACCTAGTGTGCAAACAGGTAAATCAATGAAAATTTTGAATGGAACGAATCACTTACTACACAAATCCTTGCTATGAACTGCTCCAATCTGATTGCCTCCAACTGCAGAAATATATATATATATATATATATATATATATATATTCCAATGGTAATTGTGTACAAGGATTTACAGATGGATAATTGAAGCGGAACACTTGGTTCTTGTTGTTAATAAATACTCCCTCCGTTCCAAAATTAGAGATACATTTCTATTTTAAGCGTGAAATCCAAATTTGTTATTACTTGAATTCTGGGTTGATCGAGTATTATTGCCAACACTACTACATTTCTAGTTAATATTAAGGACATGTTTGTAAAAGTAAAGTTTCCTTTTAGAAATGGATCTGTAACTTTTGAACCTAGGGAGTACAAAACAATGTAGTTTATGGGGGTACAATTGGAATATAAACTCGGAAAACAAGAACATAAACCACCACCACTTGTTGAGTGTAGAGAGAAAAGAATAGATGGTGGGAGGCATGGGGATGCCGGGAAGGTGGGGTTGATGAGGTTGAATGACGGGGACATGTTAATCGAATGCACCGAGTTAAAGAGCTTTACGATGATACTTACTTTCAGTGATCAGGTGATTATCCGCCGTTCTCCTGAAATAGATAGTTGTTCCCTGAAAATTTTAATTTACAAGTCAGATGCCATTCTGCCACACTAAAGGTAAATTAGCAAGTATTGAGATGGTTCATTGAATTATTACCGCTCGTACAGGAATATCTTGTGAGAAAAGAGAACCGAATCTTCTTAGGCAGTCGTAATCAGTGTCTGGGTTTGTCTAAAGAACAATGGTAATTTGTCAGGAGTCGGAAACAAAAATTCCAAGATCAAAGAAACAAATCTCAGGAGCAGATGGTTTACCTTCATCAGTCGAGCTCGAAGGGATTTTTCAAAAGCACTGCAAGAAACATAAACAGAAATAGAGAATTAGATATGGTAAGATTCTTCTTTCTGATTGCCAGCAGTAAGAATCAAAGGCCTGAATTAAGTATCTCCTACTCGAATAAGCTTATCCAAGCAAGAGTGGACCTGATCTGATAAAAGATCAGACTGATTTCTCTTACTCTAGTTCTCAATTCAAGGTTAAGATTTTAATGCTTTAGAAGCAACTGTTGTAATCATATGTATTACTCCCTCCTATTCATATTAAGTGTCGTTTTGGAGAGTTTCATTTTATTCAATATAAGTGTCGTTTTGGAATCCCTATGCAATATTGCACTATTTTTTCCTAATTTACCCCTCTATTTAATATGCTTAGTAAATGCAATTCCATGGACCATTGTGGAGAGAGAAATAATTAATTAGGGATACAAAAGATATTTTGTGTTATTTCTTAATAAGTGTGCTTAACTCTAAAAAGACACTTGATATGAATAGGAAGGAGTATAATTTTACTACCAGTTATAACAAAACCAAGCATCAGAAACACATAACAGATAATAAATAAAGATCATAATTTTTTTTAATCTTAAATGGAAAGGGAGGAATCTCCATTTCACAGCCGCCATAGCTGACGAGAGAGCATAGCTGACCGGGGAATGGAGTAGGGTAAGGTCAATGTAAGTGCACGGTCAGTTTGCTCTCCCTCAAAATGGAGAGTTTCCCCGTCATTCTTCCGAGTAACTAGGTGATATTTATTTAGAGTTTAATTAATGTTGATAAAGCCATTTTCTAGGGTGGTCCTGGTATAGAGAACGACGGAAAATGATGTATGTACATATGGATAGTACCCACAGAAATGATTGGTGGGTTGGGTTGGGTTGGGTGGGTTGGGTGGGGGGGGAAGAGGGAGAACAAAACAAGCATAAAGAAAAGAATAAAACATGTCAGGAAGCTGAAATTTATTTCTCCAATAGGAATAAAATATAAATGAAGAGGACAGCCGAAGCCACCTCTAATGATAACCTGCATTAGCGTTTACATCACTCAGAAGAGTGAGACATCATTAGAATGAAAATTTTGTAAACTGCATATATATAGAGAGAGAGTAAGGATCAAGAGCATTCCTCTTAAATAGCATTCCTCCTTAAATAGCATTCTTTTATTAAAACTACGTCGTTTTGGAGTGGTCACGGGTGGCATTTTTGTAAATAAAAGGAAAACAAGTGGGACCACTCTCTTTTAAGTCGCTCCAAAACGACATAGTTTTAATAAAAGAGTGCTATTTAAGGAGGAATGCTATTTAAGAAGAATGCTTTTGATCCTTACTCTATATATATATATACTGGACCAACCAATAAATTGCATACTGGACCAAATTATTTTGCCTTGTTGAGTAATAAAAGTCAAACTGATTGAATTCATGGCAAATTCATCTACATTAGCTCCTATGCATGAAAATAAAATATTTACTTCTCAATCAAAGCCTGCTAAAAGTAATTTCCACTTACTTTCTAACGGTACTGATTTTCATCCCATTGACACTAACCACAAGCCTAATCGTCATGCTAATATCCTCCCTGCAGCATCCATATCAAAAATTTTGATGAGGAAATGATAACATGACATTATACTGTAGAAAATATAAGAAGATGGCCAACACATTCAGCAAACAATCTTTTCCGAGTTCAGCTATATCCAAGAACAGTTCATAATATGCTAATGATCTCAGTTTAACTTGTATATTTTACCTAGCCAAATGATACACCACAGTTGCCAAACTATATCATCAGCAATCAGAGTCTCAATTTCAGATTGCCTATATCATTCTATACAGATTTTTTCATATTTTATGCTTCAAGCAGGCTTAACTCATCTCAAAATGTCATGTCACTACACCAATTTGTCCGTCAATTGTTGAATTTAAAAATTTTGAAGTAAAATATATCTTGTTAAAGAGGAGATACAAAATCACGTAGGCCTTTATTTGAATAAGGAGAAAGCTTAAAGGAGACATAATGGAAACCCAATAATTGAGTCACTAGCACAAGGGGAACTATCTTACAATAAACAATGTGTTTAGTATATATAAACACAACTAAGGATATTTACTTTTAAAGTAACAGGTCATTTCACCATTTGTATTAAATCTCGACTGTTATAATGTGACACTGGGTATTAATTGTATACCATTCTAGATTCATCATGCACTGTTTAAATGATTCCAATTCGAAATAATCTAAAAGAGTAGAATCGTGAGTATGATCAAATAAAAGGAAGCATAAAAAAATTATTCTGTCCTTTACACTAACACCTAATTAGAGTCTAAAATAGTTATGGCAAAGTTTCAAATGCTTCAGTTTGATGTTAAACTTAAAACCTATTTAATACACTAACACATTACAGACAAGTATTTTTCTGTCATAAACGAGAGTAATTTTGTCTAAAATTCACAGAATCAATATTTGTTATCTAATGTGATGACCCAGACTTGTATGTTTAATAAAATATTTCAGACTTCAGAGACCATTAGATATAAAATTTTAACAACGAAAATGCCAATGTACTAGCCAGGATAAATTCTCATCCTTATTAATACACCCAAGACCCGAGAAATATCATGGTCAAGGGATTAGCCAACTAATTTAGGCAACCTTCCAGAGAAGTAAATTCTTACACAACTACCAAATGAGGTGCTCTCTTCTTAACCAAGGAAGTTGAAATTAACAAGGACATAACAGAGGAAAGTGTTTCATCAGTGGCTATTCTCTGGGTCTTATGGGGTTTCATAAAATATATAAAATTATAAAAAAAAATAGCATGAGAAGCAAGGTTGAGTAATTAAAAGATAAAATTTTTGAAATACCTGAGAAGATCTTGATAAAAAGTATGGTTTTTGTTCACTTCACTTGCTGGCATAGAAGCATACTTTGGACCCAATTTCTCACAGACGTCATAAGGATGAACATCTATTTAAAAGGCAACAATAGTTAATAGGTTGGGAAGAGCCGAAAAGATCAACAGATTTCAATAAATAATGGAAGAAGCAAGTAGGAAAAAATGCTTACAAAAACCAAATGCATAGACCTTCAGAGACTTAATTTTTATTATCTTCATCGTTCTGGATCCAGTTCCAACAAGTACCTTCAGTAAAAAACATAAAGAAAAAGTTGGGGCTTAGACAACAGAACAAAAGGTGGTAGCAGGATAGGATAAAGATGCATCTATTAAGAAAGCACATCAAGAAGTCACCACCGTATTCAATTAGTAACAAATTGAAGTGGAAAAATATACATCAGAGAGAGCCATAGACAAGGAGATTGAGTCCATGATTACACAGATAGATTTCCCTATACATCTAATGTTTCTCAGTATACAGTGCACTTCAAGTTTCCTGAGAGCATATTATAAGATTCTAGATATAATTAGCTAAATTATAGTACAAGTATATAGCTTGGATTCATTCTCAGAAGGTGGTAATAAAAAAGTAAATGGTAGTCTTGAAAAAAATTCTTCATTTAGCAAAATAACAATGGGGTCCCTCGAACCCAAGTTTAATCCCCTGTTCCTAAATGTGGTGCTTAAGGTCCATACCCTCCAATCTACTTTCAGCAAAGATAAAATCAAGCTTTGAGCTCTTCTCTGTTGATTGTCATTCATAAACACTGGAAAACTCTTAATAAACCCTTTGGTGTAACCTGTAAGATAGATTATAACAAAAACTAGACTAGAGGGTTCGCATAGACTGAGAGCAATGGAGAAATGAGTGGAAACCACCATTCTCAATATTAATAGCAGTATGTCAGTATGAGTATATATCTCAGTTGTATAACTACCAGAATCACTATCAAAGAAGAAATGTCCCCTTCTTTTAGTTGAATCAACAATCTCAGAGTGAACTAATAAAATGAACTCCACAGAGTTACGTTAGGATAGAATATAGATAAGAGAAGATAGGTTGCAAATGTGTCCTATTATTGCTGTACACCTAGTTCAAACTATAAGCTATGCTGGACTTTGAATAGTTTTCGTGTAAACACAAATATTACGCTGTGAGGACTTTTACATGGCTGAAAACCATTATTAAAAAGGCATAGCTGTTATTGATGCTCAGATAGTAACAGAACAAAATATTATCCGATGCCATAAATACATAAAGGCTTCATATTATCTTCTTCCATCATTAGGATAGGGTTTACACGAGGATAACATGCATGCCAAAAGAAAAAAATATAACATAAAAACTCAAATCACCTACAAGTTATTATAACTTTTCGATGGTAAAGCAGCTAACTGAAACAGAATGCGGATCAAGATGCTTGACTACAGTAATGGATATTAATAAGACCAGCAAAAATTTTAAAGATTAACCTCTGAGAGCCAACTGGAGTTAGTCTCTCCAGCTAAAATGTTATCCAAAATAGTTGGGAATTCAATGCCAGTTCCAGGCTCAACTGCATGTCTTGTACAGTCGAAATTACTAAAATAAAGATCACCACACCCACGGTGCTCAATCTCGCAGGGATTTTGGTCCATGCATCTATGCATTAGAACATCGTCATTCTCAAGTGGAACACCTAGTACATTCTGAGATCTGATGAACATGAAAAAATAATTTCAGGGAATGTTAAGATTGAAACAAAACCAAAAGGTGGGGGAATATTAAAAGTATTTCAGACAGTCAACCTCATAAAATATTTTAAAATTTTTCAAAATGCATGAGTTGATGTTTAAAACGAAAAAAACCTTACTCATTGTCAAATGGTGGTATCAGAGCTGCAGCTAATGAGAGCATAGGAAAATATTGAAGCTGTTCGGCTTGTTTGCACAGTAGTCTCACACTGAAACTCGAAATCTTATCAAAAATCACAGGGATAACAGATTCTCCCTTTAACCTAAAATTGCGGCCAAATCCTGCAAGATTATGCCCAGCTGAGGTGATGGGGTTTACTTGTGTATAAGATTTACAGCTTCTTGTACTAGAACCATGAGAATTTGGTGGTAAATTGTGATTTACGTTGGAATTTGACCCACTGGCAAACCACAATAGTAGAGCGCCGGTAAACTTTGACATACAGTTGAAAGCGTCCTGAAGAGCCATAGTTCCAGAGACATAAAAGTATCTTGAATGGTAAATTGAATTGTCGACAAATGAACCAATATGAGACAGCAAATGTGGGTGGACAAGTGGTTCCACCGGCGACCACCCATCAAGATCCATGGGAAACAACCAATTATTCCGCATATTGAATTATAACCGGATCAACTCTACCAAATTTGAGTATTAAGACTTCCTCAACAAAGATTACTAAACACCTGCAATAATTTTATTTTATTTTTTAATCATAGACAGAAAAATTAAGACATTTCTACGAGAATTAGTAAAGGAATTGACAACAAATGAAGACACAATCAAATTAAAATGTTCAAAAAAAGAAATTGAATTTCACACCATAAAATAAAAAGAAAAGAGGAAAAGTCAAGATCTTGTTTTTTCGACAGAAAAACTAGAATCATAACAAAATCAAGAATTACCTTCAACCCATTAAAATTAACATCTTTACATTTTCTAAATGCCAGCAATTATTACATTTCATTAGGTTTCTGGCAACGAAAATGCAAATCCAAAAACCCATTTCCAGCTCATATGAATGTTGGATAAAATATCACAAACTTGGAGCTAATTTCGATACCCATAATTAAGAGAAAAAATCATTGATGGAGCTTTAATTTTACCCAGTTATAGAATTAAAACAAACCTGGAAAAAAGGGGAGAAGAATGGTCCAATGCAAGAGATCAATTACGGGTTTGAGTTGCGTTTGGTAACGTAGAAAGTTGGAGATTTTAGGGGTTTGAACAGACAGGAGAATAGAGAAAGGAATATGCGTTTTATTTGGGCTCAAGAAACAAAAGGTGTACTTGGGAACGAAGATTTTGAGACATCTTTTCAAAGTGGAAAAAGGCAAAAATCCCATATGCCAAAATTCCCTCACGACCTTTCTCTGTAATTTAGTTTCTAAATATATTTATTTTTTCTATTTTAAAAATGTGGAATTTTTAGAGGTTAGGAGAAGGTGGACTCTTTTATACTCTTTGTTGCTTTCCTTCTCCTCCCTCTTTCTTAGTTCACATTCATTAGCTTTCAACATCTTCATAAGTTTTGGGGTTCAAAAACAAATATATATATATATATATATATATATATGATGTGCCTATTTAAAACTGGCCGATAGATCTTTGTACATGCTTGGATATATAATTATCCCTTGGTTCTAATAGTTTCATTTCCAAAATTTTCAAAAATATTAAATTATTAATTTAGTAGTGATGCATGCTAATGGAGCTATTAAGGTTTTACAACGTAATAACATTTTATGAAAATAACTATAAAAAAAATTATAAATGACGAATGAAACTCTTTTTCAAAACGAAAAAGGTAATATAGTCTTTCGTGATGAGAGTTCTTGCATAAAATAAATAAATATATACAAACAAAAAATAAAATTTACATAATTTTGGAATTTGTCATTAAATAGAAGTAATTGTTCATAAAGTCAAATTAATTCTATTCTAACTATTTTATATAATGAACACTTTTTATGACTGTAAACCTCACAAGTTATGTGTGTACGATTTCAATAAAATTTTGGTACTCTTGTCTATAGCGGTAAAATAAACCAAACAGTTCAGACTTGAATCGTACTCGTTCGACTAAAAATTCAATTTGAATTTGATTTCAAATATAATTTATTCAAATATGAATAAATTATAAAATTTGATAAATTATTCTAACTATTATAATTTTATATTAATATTTAAATCATATTCATTTAAAAAATTCAAATTATTCAGATTCGATTTAAAATCATAATCGTTCCGATAACTAAATGAATCACAATCAAATCGTAATTTAAAAAAAAAGCACATGGATATGTCGAAAGACACGGGCCAGTTGGCCACCGTCCTTTTACAGTGTCCCACGCCCAACACGTATCTCTGTCCGCAGTTCATCTCCCCCAATTTATCTTTTGATAATTGATATCACTATATTTTATTCAACAAAAATAGTGATATGATAGGTACTGTTGTTAGTTTATTTATGAATAAATTTTCCTTATTTAATATTGTGTTTCATACTTACAATTTAAGAAATAAATATGTATTTTTATTTATTTAAATTATATGATTATTATTGAAGTTTGAAAATTAATTTAAAATATTTTTAAATTTAAAATTATGATGACTTATTAAAAATTATAAAATAATAAAACTTACAGTAATTAATATTTTTTAAATAATTTGCACACATTAAAAATGAGCAAAATATAATTTGCACACATATTAAGAAAAGTAAAAGTAGAAAAAAATCAAATTTATCCCTAACCCCATATTATTATATAAGGTGATTTGTACATTTATTTTTTTTACTAATAAATCTATTAAATAATTTAATTACTCTTCAATTTATATATTTTTTTATTTTTTTTTAGAAATAAAAAAATTATATTTTTAATCATGTTTTGAGGAGGGAGAGAACACTAACCTATTCCTTGATCATTTGACTACAACTTGAGTTGGTCATATTTTATGTTGCTTTAATAGATAATGACTTTGAATTGACGTCTTAATTATTTAAATAAATATTCACCGACCATTAAAATAAATTAATGAATAATCACTTATTACGAAATTACCCGTCCAAGGCTATAGGAACGAGGAGAATAAGCCGTTAATTTTGACTTGAGTTTGTATCCTTCAAGCCGCCAATATTTGACTTGTATTGTTTTAATTTAAAAAAAAATTCCCACATAAATATTATTTATCTATTTGAAATCTCCTCACACTTATTTTGACATGTGTTGAGATAAAACATTGAGAAATTGTTTGATCGTACCAAACATATAAATAATTTATTTTAAATATAACGTATTTAATTCACAAACGTTATGTTTATAGTCTAAACGTTATTAGAATCTAAATGTCAGTAATCGAATATACGAATTCAAATATAATGACAAAATATAGGTATTTTTTGACTTAGAACTAGTATTATTTTATGTATCTCCAATTTTAAGTTTATATTTTGAATTAAATCTTTTTTATGAGAATTTAGCATATTTTATGGCAAAATATTGTTTGACAACTAAATATTTAGCGAAATTTTAATTATTTTATCGACTATTACATTTTAAGCTACATTCCATAAAAAAAAGTTCAGGTGCTATGTTTACTTTTTGATATTTTTACATGAAAAGTGTCGTTATAGATGTATAGTGACGGACAGTAAACCATCGCTATTGGATCTATAACAACACTTTTCATGTGAAAATATCAATTTCTGTTGTGAAATTATATATTTTCTCAATTATTGAGGACGGTGGACCCAAACTATGTAATACTTGCATTAAACAAGCCTCGTGCAACTTTATTTCTTAATCTTTAAGCAAGTCTAAATTATGCATGACAAAATATTTCCTGGAAAGTAAATTCTGTTCATACTTTTCGAACATGTGGAGGAGTATAATAGTAGTTCAACCTCAATCTCTTCTACTGGAAAATATTTTCTGCAGAAAACCAAGTCATTTTCTTGAAAACAACACAAATTCTTTTTCCATAAAATGTTTTAAAGAAAACATCTTCTTCCTTCAAACAAAATGAGCAAAAAAACATATAATTGTAGAAACATTTTCCTACAAAATAGAGGTGTAAAGGAGCCTGAGCCGAGACCGACTTTGATTTTCGAGCTTGAGCAGTTCGTTTAAAAGTTAAACGAGCCGAGCCTCAAATTTAGATCCGCACTCCTAGATCAATTAGAGTATCCAATCCGCAGTCCGACTAATCTCTCCACCCCGGGTCAGACTTTTCATACGGACTTGCGTCCGCGTCTGCGTCCCCGTGACCATTTTTATTGGCTTGACAACAGTACAAGATATTTTCATATATTCATAAACGTTTTTCCATTAAGCAAAGCATGCCATTAACCTAGCGCAACTAATATACAAACTCTTAACATAAAGCTTGAGACAAATCATTATGGAAAAAATAAGATATAAATGAATTTTCAGATCATTATGTGCATGCTCATCCGAGATCAGTAAGTTTACAAACAGGGATAAATAAATTTGGGAGCTTTTTCAAGGGCTAAAAGGAAAAGTGGTAACATCAAGTTCCTTTTACTGAGGGTATACCAAACAGCCGAATTTTTACCTGTAAATTACGATGTGAGATAGAGTTCATCCAGTGTCCCAACATCATAGCCGGTGCCAGAATCTACCTTTCCAAAATATTGGCATTTCCTTTAGAAAAAACTACTCTATCACAACAAGCCGGCTTCGAAGAGGTTTCTCCTTCTCAAAGTCTCGTCTACCAGTTTGAAAGTCTTCTTCACAAGTTTCTGATCAAGGGCAGTGGTCCTGTAAATCTTAAAAACCCGGTCCACACTATGAGGGGCAGTGCTTTGAAAATATAGCTCCTCGAATTTCTTCTTCACAAATCTGAATTTAGAATAATATGAGAAGTAATGTACAACATTCATCAATATTTAACACGAGCTGAGAAAACTAGTAACCATATCTTTTAGACGTCTGTCAGAAACGGATTCCTATAATATATAGGAAATACCAGTAGCGTAAACAAGCAAAAAACAACAAGTATTCGTACCTCTACTTTTAAAACTGAACTTTCCGAGTTGTATTAGAATAAATTTCTTATGTATATGAGAAAACTTTAGACATGTTATTGTTGGCTACCTACCAGTAGAAAAACTACTCTTATAATCACTTATAAAATTGGCAGCTGCCAGTACGATTACAGAAATCTCCTTTAGATGGTCGAGGGGTGTGTGTGTGTGTGTGTGTGTGTGTGTGTGTGTGTGTATATATATATATACTCCCTCTGACCCATAAAAGATGTCGCAAGTACACTTTTCACATAATTTAATAAAACAAAAGCAGAGAAGAGAGAATAAATAAGTTTTCATTTTATAGGCAATGGACCCCAAATAAGTACGATTCTCACTTTTCTTGAGTAGTGGACCCTACTTAATTACTTTTGTGGGTAAAATAGACATTATAACATTTTTTGTACTTCAGTCATCTTTTGTGGGACGGGAGGGGGGGGGAGTGTTTGTGTGTGCGTGTGTATATATATATAATTCCATGACAATACCCCTTTCCCTCCTTGTCAGTGACCAAAACTTCCCAGGGTTTGGCATTCAAGTAAAGCTTTGTTATTCCAAACCCCAAACTAGAAACAGAAAATATTGAAAATACTTACTCATATGCATTCTCGATTTCCTGTTTTCCTGTCGAAATCGGTTGGTAATCTTTAAACCATTCACATACATTCAATGGTACCTACATAAAAAGAGCAACCAAAAACAAGTAAATAGTTGTGTCCTCCAACATATAAAGGTTCACAGTTCTATATACTCTTACATTTTGAACCTTCTTCTCAAATATATCAAATTTGTTTAGAAACAGCATGAACGATGTTTTCTGCATTAAACAAATAAAATATAAGCAAAAGAAATTGTTAAGTGATGAACTGCATCAAAAGTTCTTCAGAACAAAGAGAAAAAAAAATTGTGAAGTGAAGTAATTGGAAACCTCGAAACATGGTTGCTTTAGGACCCATTCAAAGAGTTCTTTGGTCTCCATCATCCGATTCTTGTTTCCATCCTCAAAAAGAGTCTGATCGTACCTGGAATAAAATTAGGATAATAGAAATAAGTAGTAATACTCACAAGTCATATCCAACATGATACTTTCCTAAACCAACATTTTTACCACACAAAAATAAATAAATTAATGAGAATCATTTAAACAATGAAGTGACAGTATAATAAGATCCATGAATACATATCATGGATTTTCTGACTCATCGAGGTTTAAATTTTACATCTGCCACATGCATATAATCCCGTAACTTGTGAGAGAAGGCAACGTAGATCTTACTCGCTAACAGCAGCACAAAAAATCACAGCTGTAACACCTTCAAAAAGATGAATCCACTTCCTTCGTTCGTTTTTTTGGCCTCCAACATCAAAGAGTTTATATACCTCACCACTTTTTTTGTTCTCTCCAACTGGGCTGCAAATATCATAACCACTAATAAGTTCCCAGGAGCTTCAACGTGAGAGCATGTACCAAGTATGTTTTCGTGACATGGTAAAGGTGCTAAAAACCATACAGGGTACCCAAAATAAGTGCAACTTGTTGTATCAAGAAAGATCAACTCAAAGAAATGAGCAGGGACAACCTAAATGCACATGCTAAGCTAGAGTTGGACACCACTTGAAAAGAAATAAACAAAAAATAAATTATTTTTGTGCTAGAACAACAGTTGCACCTATAACAAGATTGGTTCAAGTTTAAGGTATCAGATATGTCCCCCCTGAATTCTAAGCAGTTTAGTCATTTAAAATATTAAAGCAGAGCAACTGGATTCTAGTTGCAGACCAAAAGATAATATGAACATAGCAAAGTAAAGGGTAAAAGACATCTTATACAAAAATAAAATGGAAGATGCAACCCTAATTGAGTAAGAGAGGCAAATGATGATTCTTTTATTGGACAAAAGTGATGACCTATTAAATTACAAGCATCATCAAACCAAAACCTTCCTAAAATAGTATCTTGGTGCTGGCCTCATGAGTAACTATTCCATAAAGGATGAGCTTACAACCCTCGCAAGTAATATTTGTACTTCTAAAGAGAAAATTGAAATAATTATTCAAACAAAAAATAGGTAGGCTTACTATAGAACTGAATCTATATATGCTATATAAATTACTACATAATTAAAAGTCAGCAGTCATGTCCTATGTGCATACATAGGTGTATCAAGTATAAAATAGTACAAATGTGATAAACAAAGTACAACTGGCAAATCAGGATTGCTGACCATTTTTTGGCAGGAACTTCTGAGCTCTTCATGGGCTCTCTCTTTATATTCATCACTAAATAGTCAACTCTCGGAAGCATTCTCAAATTTTGCAATTCAATTTGTTTTCTAAGTAAATTAGTAGAGTGATTGAATTAAAGCTTCAGCTAAATATTATAATTAGCATAATCCCCATACTTGAGGCAAAAATTACCTATAAAAAATATATCATAATTAGCATATTTATCTAAAATAATATTATATTTTGTCAAGGACTGAAAACTCCCTTTTTTTTCTTAAGAGATTGTTAAAGATGAATGTAACTTTCACCTGAATTGGATTTCTACAACACCAGTTGTTCGAATCCTGGCATAGAGAACATCTTCCTGCAAAAACGTAAAAGAAAACTAACAAGTTCAAGAAACTATAACTTTAATATATAGAACAGGATAATTTTAAAACTTTGTATACAAAAATCTACTCCATGCAATACACTATGCATCATTGTACCCCGAGTATAGTGTACTACATATACCCAACATTTATCTCTCTTTAAAAAGTTCAGGTGGAAAAGATATTTATAGTTTTATAATATATCTAATTGTAATTACAAGAAAAGGAAGGCTCAATATTCTAACATCTATACTGGTTACTCACAGAAATTATATAAAATAAAATGTTCATTTATAAACTTGAACTGAGCGCAATTGCAGGTTTAAGTAGAAACCTTACACTTTCATTAACGATAAAAACCAGCCTGTTTGTTGTCTCTCAACTGAATTAATGCTTACCATGTTGTAGAGAACATTTTAGAAAATCCCAGATCGAATGCAAGTGCTAAGAGACATGAAATGATGAAAAGGTCGGTCGGTCGGTCGGTCCTTTATGAAAATTATCTAATCTATGGATAATATATGATAGAGGGTATTATTAAAGAAAATGAACATTGTTACATTTCCATCAAAGTGAAATATAGTGCTTAGTTCTTTTAAATATCATTTCAAATAAATTACGGATACAAAAACCAGATATGATCATTTCTAACTTCAGATACCTTTGTTGGAACAAAATCTACATCAGCCAATCTTTGCAAATTTTCCATGAAATAAAGAGTACAGTCCGGAACTTGAAGTTCATTACCCCGAGAATATGTTTCCTGCATTGAACGAGTACAGCTCAACACTTGCAATGGTTATGAAGTGAAGTAAAACTAGATGGATAGGATTGCATGGAAAAGTACAAATCATAGCAACCAACATGAAGGGGGGTTACCTGTATTGCGCCATCTTTCCAGAGAGTTTCTATTTCTTGCGCAAGCTCACTATTGAGGCGAGGATATTCAAACCTGCTACCAATTTCAGATAGTTTCTCTCCAATTTTCTGAATACACAGCATTAATGTTATAAATGTATCCCAAACGCAGTCCCGTTCTTCAATATTAGTCAGCAACTAGAACGTCTTCAAACTTACAAGGACTTCCATCAGCCAGTTGGTTATATATGAAGTCACTTAAATAAAATATGTTATACAGATCTTCTTATTCACGTTTAATCATTCCCACAAAATGGATAAATACTGGAAAGTGTACAGACAATCAAACAATGAACTCTGACCTTATTTTCATCCGAGATAGCATATTTTGAGAAATCTGTTTCATTTTGAGCCATTCCTTTGCCCCGTCATGCAATATCTGTTACAACTCAATATATTAGCATTTAAAAGTAGATATATCTACCAACCATATTTCTGTAATTGTACACGAACTACAAATAATTTTGCTGCAATGTGTTCCTATCAAGTAGATGACAATAATACTCTTCCTATATTATAAAAAGGAAATAACCAAAACACCTGTACAAGTATGCATACTTTTATTATCTGATACACGTTGGCGTGGATAACTGAGATGTAACTTTTTAGCTCTGCGTCATCAAAGCCTGTTTGAAACAAAAGTTTTATCTGCAAATGCATAATAAGCATCAGGCAAGTCCGTAGATGGAAAAGAAATTAAACTGATAATTTAATGAATAGATTTACAAATATCTTGCCTGCTTAAATATTGTGGACTTCCCTGATTCTCCGGCACCTTAGCAATAAAACAGATATTACATCAAAATTAGCAGGTGACAAACACACGAGGGGGAGGGGGATGGGGAGCTGGAGAAAGGACAAGAATATGCAAGCATTCAGACAATGGAAAGTAGAAATCAAGAGGAAAGGATAACAGGGTTGTCAAAAAGGATGACAAAAAACTAAAACTATTACCTTATTATGCAAATTAGAAATTAAATGCAGCTTTAAATTGAATAATAAACCTTCAGTGTTAATTTTGTAGTAGTGCAAAATTATGTATTTATATGTTATGCCAATTAGTTCAACTTGGAAAGCATGTGAGATATATGGTCAGTTTTTCTCCCCTCCTAGTGGTAGACAGTAGTTTTAGGAAATGAGCATTAAAATGCTGACTGCCCAAAAAAAAGGAAGCGAAATGGGTAAGACTAATTTGCCTATGGCTGTCAGTCAATGATAATCGTATAGCATCACAGTTTTGATGGAGCCAAACATGGGAATCACACGCAATATAATGATCTCATGGCTATCAGCCTATTATTATTGGAACAACTAAAGAAGCCAAGGAGTTCTATTGTTGTGGCACCCCATCCCATATCTGTGGTGGGATGAGAGTTTGTTCATCTCCTTGCAACCACTTGGCTAGGAAAACCTAAAGCACCAATTTGACTAACTATTTGGAGTGAAACAATTCCCTTCGAGGGTGTATCGTTATATATGGTATCAGAGAAAAAATTGTCGTTTCATGCAATCTCAATTTTATCTGTGATCTAAAAGGACTAAGACATCCAAGCACGGATGGGCTTGGACTTTAGAAGTCTAAAATCACCTAGATATGAGTCTTGAATACTATGTGAACCTTGACATTAAGATTTCAAGTAGGGGTGATTGTGGCACCACATCCCATATTGGTGAGATGAGAGTTTGCTCATCTCTTTATAAATATGTGTAGGGGTTAAAATCATCTACTTAGTGGGTGAGTTCATCCCTTGTCGTTCCTCTTATCTAAGAATAAGGATAACATTCTATTTTCACATTCTTCAATGTTTGAAAGTTACTTAATTGAAGATTGCAATAAAGAACTTTCCAATTGTACTCTTTGAAATATTTAAGAGGAAAACATCATTATAACCTAATGAAGACTTCAATTTAAAACAAGTCTATCATTTCAAATTTAATCCTCCGTATCTCGTTCTACTTCAAATCATATATTTTGTTAGGAGTTATAAATCAGAGTATAAATCAAATCATATATTCCGGTAGGAGTTATAAATCAAGTACACATTGTCCATCACAATAAGTTAACTTTCCATCAAATTTGGTAGATATTGGATGAAAAGAACTTCATACCATATGCTCTTCTAAAAACTCAACTCCAACCAAGAAAAGGCTTTAAGTACACACTGTTTCTATCTCATATCAACATTCCATTTAGCAAAAAAAAAAGTAATAATAAAATTCCACCAGTAATCAATAAATCATGTAACTCGTTGTTGATCTGGTTGTCAAAAATTATATATGTTACAAGGCATTTCTTGCGAAAAAATCAAATTCCATCATACATGTACTCATCAAATATCTAAAATGACTCCAAAATACCCATTACCTTCCCATTGCACCGTTTCATTTTACTAGCAGGCAGACCTTAATCAAGGGCCATAAAATGAAACCTCCACCCTTTAATGACCAATGTTGAAAAAGTTATAGGCACTTTCCTATATGATTTCGTAAGCGATTTATTTTTTATTTTTTTTTCATTAGTGAAATAATAGAGGTGAAATTGGGAATGTACCAAACTCTAGGACTACGAGGAGATCGTAAAGTAGCATTGAGGTACTTATTTGTAATTTGGAGATAATAATTAATAACAATATAACATAAACATCAGTTCATTTCCTTCAATCTCGTCAAAATAGCTAACATGCGATTTAGCCTTGATGGCATCAAACAACAGAAACATGCGCTGATCATCGGTGTCTCTTTCTCCCAGTCGCCCTCTCCCTAAGTTGTCGTGTGTATCTCTCCTTCTAGCCGGTTGTCATCATTGAAGATTTGAAGGATGAACCTCTCTCTTACTTCACCACTGTCAATTTGGTATGCTATTTACTTATTTGGTAACCTAAACAAATTTTGGCCCTAATTGAGACAGTGGGCAGCCACCTAGACCACTTTTTTAGAACTCTATCAAATGATACAAGCTGCACTCGCAAAATAGTACTCCCTCTTCCCCATGAATTATGCAAATTTGCAACACATTCCTTTTTAGGAAATCCCAAAAAAAATGCAATATTTCTTATTTGGGTAACTTTTGTAAAGTTATATAACTAATTTATCCATAGTCACGTCACTTTTGTCATTTGAATATATGGTGGGTCTCTTCACTAACTAAAACTTTGTGGTTCATATTCTTGGAGCATTCTCAACCACTCATTTGAGTCAATTTCAAAGGGTTCAATTAGGAAATCAAATAAGAGTAACATTTTCTTAAAAGTTGTGCAAAACATTGTGTTGCAATATTTATAGGACGGGAGGGAGTATTGCGTTTGTTGTAATCCTGCAAAACAAACTTTCCCAACAACTTCAGAAATCATAGTCTCAAAGTTGTCCATATCTCTAGTTAAACCAACTTGAAACTTAGGCTAAAAAATTGTCGACCAGAAACTGGCTACATGTAGAGATGTTGATGAGGATGCAACTCACATAATTACAACATGGTGGATGAGGTGATGTACATCGGGGCGTTGCTCTTTTGTAAATCCCAATCAAGTTGTAGGAAAAAAAATTAAAGGACAGCAGTGAGACTAGCAATGCTATACAAGCTAAATGTTGGGCGAGGTAGAAGCACCATATGCATAAGTTGGAATTGTTACAATGATAATGTTAAGTTGGATGTGTAACCATCTAGATTGGATAGGATCAGAAATGTGGATATTTGAAACAAGGTTTAAGTAACACCATTTAAGTAGAAGATGTGGTAATATTGGTTGGGATGGTTTGGTCACATCCGATGCTGATCAATAGATGCATCTGTAAGAGGAGTCTTTTATGAATACAAGAAGGAAGTGTAGGCTGAAATTACTTGGAAAAGAAGTAAAATCAAAAAATTTGAAGGAGCTGATTATAACCAAGGACATGACCTTTGATACGAGTGAGTGGAGAAGTGCAGTCTGCATATTGGAGGCCAAGAAAGGTGTTCCAACTTTTTTTCCTATCCCCTTTCTTTTTGTTTTGTTTTATGTTTCTCTTTTTTCCCTCCTTTTTTCTTTTCCCCTTGTTTATTTAACCTTTTTTCGTATATATGCATTACATATGTTTTTATATGTAGGTGTATTTTTTATTTTAGTTATTTCCATTTATTTATTTTGTTCTTTTCTTTATCTAATTTAACTTTTATTTTTCTCTTTACCTTTATACTTTTTATTCTTTCTCATTATTTTCATTTTCAGCTTATGCAACTAGTTTGGAATAAAAGCATTGTTGCTGTTGAGAGAAACTGACTACAAGTCTGATAGCCTTATCGCTTGCAAAGGGCATAGGTTTGTCACTGAGCTCATGGGAAATTAAACATCATTTGCTTTGCCAGAAAGACACAAAAGCCCTTACTAAAAACCAAAATAACAGATGGACTTATGAACCATAAATGACCAGCGCATTCTGAATAACATCTTTAAATGCATAATAATGTGGACCAAATCCTTAAATCCAAGCACCACAGCTTAGAAAATAAATTATAAATATAGGATATGACTTATTAGAAACACCTAAACAGAGGGAATAGAATAAAAGAGAACTTTTAAACAGGTTTTCACAGAGACACAACTGACTAATGTCTGTAACATAGCCACATTGGAAATATACATAAAAAATTCCAATATGAAGCAAGCAAGAATACTAAACATTATCTGTAAGCTTCCACCATTTGGGATAACAAATCAAATGGAAGCAGGAGTGATGCCTTTATACTATTCAAGATCAGTACATTGAACTCGATGAAATTAATGAGAATACAATCATAGAAAGTGAAACTAAAAAAAAACAGCTTGAGGAACATATACCAAGTAATAGAAGCTTTTGTATATGTTTCTCGGCCTTTGTTTCTAGCTCAATTCGTCTTTCTATTTCCGCAGTCTGAAAATCAGTAGATTAAAAGCAAATGAAGGCTGTATAAGGCAAATAAAATGACAGATGAACATATAATCTGAGACATTTGCTAATTTACTATATTAATAGACATTCAAAAGTAACATTAAAAAATTAAAAACATAAGCAGACTATACCTGTGCATTTTCTTCGGTATCAGTTGTATTATGTCGGTGTTTGCTGCATAGTGATCCCATATTTTTTATTACTGTAGACAGCATATAAACGAATACTGGTCAAGCTAAACCTGGCATTATGAGCACTACGTAATAGTTCCCGTCTAGCTCCTGCCTTTGAGCCCGCCTAATTTCAAGCCATAGACCATTATTAGAAGGATACAAAATTGACTAATTGAGTGTACCTTCACTACCTTATAAGAAGAGCTTAAGCCAATTGCAATCCTATTGTCTATAAGGTATTTTAGAGATTCTATAGAGCTCCTATGGCCCAAGAACACTTCAGAAAGCATATGAATCAGATTAAGCCATCAAGGAAATCAGTTTGCGTATCATAAATGGCAATGGAAACATTTTTACATATCTTTAAATGTGTCTAAATAGCCTAATTGGTTAGGTACACGAATTAATATCATGTTTGTTTCTTTCCTTCATTCAATAATAGCCTCTAATTGGTTAGGTACACGAATTCATATCATGTTTTGTTTCTTGCCTTCATTCGAATAATATTATCATTAGGAAAGTGCATTTCCTTCTCTTTTACTCATTCTAGTTCCAGAACTCATTACACATACAAATCAAATTCATTGTTGCAAACCCAATCCTGCAATAATAAAATCTTAATATTTCCACAAATCCCATAAATATAAAAATCCCAATATGATCAATCTGGTAAACTTTCCAATCACATAGATGTCATTCCAAATGGTAGAATTCAAACCTTACCACTTGCCAGCCAACAAAGCCTACCCAATAATTAACAAAACCAAAATCCCAATCAAAATCTATATTCCCAAACCCAATAATAGCAAATTAAACACCACTAAGCACCAATTATTAGGCAAAACCAATTACTATACACTGCATCAACTACAGAGGACTATTCAATCAATGCAACTAAATTCCCAAACATGAAATTAAATTCCTTACACATCAAATAAAGCACATAACAGCATTCAACACAACTATACACCGTCACTTGCACATAAAAATGCAACCATATATCCTTCCAAACAAAATGAAAACCTGAAACAAATTTGGGTATGCCATTCATGTTTCCACTTTCGAAATTTTCTGATATTGATAAAGAAAAAGAGGACCTCCCCTTGATGTGTATACAAAAAAAAAGTGATAGATATACAGACATATATAGAAAGAGAGAGAAATTACTTTACGGAGAGAGAAGTGAAGGGCAGGATCGGCAGAAAGCTGTGAGTGATGTGAGGAAGAAGCAGAAGGGATCGGAGAAAGGCGGAAGAGAAGTTTCCAGCTTAACCAGAGGAAAAACAGTGGTGTGGAGCTTAAACCATGGTTGAGTTCGGAGTTAAAGAAAAATAGGTTGAAAATGGGAGTTTGGACTTTTGACTATAAGCTGTATACTTTTTGGACTGGTCATACCTTCTCATCTCATATAGTATTGTTTTTTATCACATCATCATATGACCATTTCGTATTTGTACCCCGTAAATGTCGGTCCTACCTATTCAATTGGGGTTTTTATTATTCCGAAATAATAATGCTATGTTTTATATACTATTAGCATACGAGTTGCATGGATAAATTATGTGAAATAAAATTAAATTTTATGAAATTTTAATTATTACATAAAATATATAATAATAATATATTTAAAGTCGTAGGGACAAACAAAACAAGCGTGACACAAAATCTTTAAATTTTATGCAGTTAACTTTATAGTAAATTGGTCAATTGATCAATACAGTGCTGACACGCAGGGAGACAGATCGCATCTCGCATGCGTGTTGACATTATATTAATCAATTGACCAAAGTTTAACTTCATAATAATCAATCCTTTATATAATACAGATAGATAGATAATTAATTAATTAATTGATTGATGAGATCAATGGTTATAACTAAAATATTTTTAATTATCAAAGCACTACTAATTCTGAAATGATGTGCGTGAACTAAACATAAGGTAATTATTTACTAAATTATAAAAAAAATCAATAGTTAATGTTGATTATATAATTTTGTATATTTGTATTTTTTACTATATAATTAATTTTAGAAAAATAAATTAATAAAGTTTAGTATGTCTTTCTTATTTAGTACGTCTTGAATTTATAAGTATTGAAAGGAAATTTTAGGATGTAGAGCTTTTATTATGAATATAATTTTAAGTTTTTATTCAATTAAATAGCAATAAAAGAACTTAGTTTGCTAATCATACATTAGTTATTACATTTTTGAGTTTTTATATAAGTGAAAATATATTCTTATCCATTTACCCTTTATTTGTCTAACATCTAATTTGTGATTTGTCATGGACCAACTCCTTTAGTGGTCTTATTTTCCAAATTAATTTAGATTTTATCTATTAGCTTTTTTATATTACTATATTTATTATATTTAAACAAAAACAAATAATATTTGCATTTATAAAAACTTATATATTACGTGAAGAATAATGTTAGAGATATAAATTATTCTATAA